>MU551693.1:329203-358105 GCA_024362625.1 Silurus asotus | reverse complement strand
TATATATATATATATATATATATATATAAAATAAATATGACCTCTCAGAAATCCTGTCAGGTTTGCACTTTTATTACTGAATATGACAGAATAAATAGTCACTCTAAAGAATTGCTACGGTCAACTTATGTAGCCAGATGCCAAGCATTAGCAATGATGATCATCTATAGGTGTTGTTATAACCATGTCAGATCAGCTTATGGAACTTACACCAGCTCCATTTAAATATGAACTCGTAGTCATTTTCTGTACAGATCCAGAATTGTGGAATTATCAGAGATTAAACATAATTCCCATTTGCAAATGCCCCACAATGCAGTATGTACAATGAAAGTGAGTTGTTTTAGCTCAAAATGTCCAAGACACCGAAACTCCTTATAAATTGATGGATTTGTAATGTATGTGTAAAAGTTGTTGATGAATGATGACTAATTCAAAAAATATAGAAAATATAATTTTTTTGCGGTTTCAGGTTGCTAGAAATGTGTTTGGGTTGTTCATGTGACAGTGGGTCATAATAATGTGTTTCTGGGAGCAATTAAAAAAATTCAATGTATGTCTGACTTTCATATATGGACTCAAGAATACAGGCGTCATCTGTGATTTCCAGTGTGCAGAAAGAAGAAAAAAGATCAAATGAACATAAATCTGGTTGTAGAGAGATGCTGTGTGTCTCATGTTTTACTTTCAAAATATGAAGCTCGAATGATAGTTTAAGAACTCTATACAACACACATATCAAAAGTCATTTGACTGGTAACAGTGGGCAATGTTAGAAAACAAATCCAACACCTAAATCTAATTGGATCGAATAGCAAACAGTCTTATTCATTAACCAATGAAAGAATGCTAATGGAGACCATTAGCATGACATTAACTGACACTTAGGCCTTCAGGCTTTATACACTATTAGCAGCATTAGCATTTTTAGAGACCTTACAGCTCAGTAAACAGGTCAGGCATCTTGTTATGTCCTTTGTTTACACGTAATTTTACATTCAATTATTCAACAGCAACAAATGAGGCTAATTGCAATCCAAGCACAACGAGATTTTATAGGAACTGCGAGACGAAATGTCCAATAATTAAATCAGTAACCAGCAGCAAGTGTGAGAACAGGGAGAGCACATGGGTTAGGTAAAAGTGCTCGTACTCTTTATAAACATAAGCCACGAAGCAGTCAGTTAAACAAATGATGCAGTTTACTAAGTTATATAAGAGTAACTCACGACAAAACGGCAGATAGCCTAACAAACAAAACTGCGAGCAACACATATCATTAATCACGACAACAGGTAACAGCACAGCAAAAGAAAATGCACCCATAGAGACTTATACAGTGTGGTGTGTAACAGCTACAACCTTATAAGTGTTGAGAGAAAACTGCATAACCTTATGCATAATGCAGTGAGCTGCATATCTGAAAGGAAATGGAAACATATTATTTTATAGACAAGCTGCTAGCTTCTTGTATGTCTCCCTATTAATATAGCATTGCCATTTTCATACTAATATTTGGCTGTGCATTTATTCGTGACAAGGTATTTCTTGCCTGCGGTAACAAAATATGCTGTATACATTTGTTCCAGGTGTTTGACTGTAATTTAGTTGTCCTGCAAATGAGGCATTATTGTGTTTTTTGTTTTTTAATGCTTACACTGCTAGAGCACATCAATTGTAAGAAACGGGCTACACAATCTCGACAAATCTCAAGATGGCACCTTGATATGTCACTCAACTATTGCAGCCTTGCCTCTTCACCACCCTGGCTTGCGAATCTGATTGGCTGGTTGAAGCATCTGGATGAATTTGACAGACAGCCCTGTGAGATGGTGTGAGAGATAGTGATAAGATGGCTGCCAGTTATTCTGCACCGGTCAGGAAAAGGCAAACCTGCTGAATGCAGGGATATTATTTTAGCGCTTCCCATGGATAGTGGGTTTCCTGTTAATTTTATGTTACAAAGGTTGACCTGCAGCACATGCAGTCTGTCAGAAGAATGATTTCAGACATATATTAGCGATATATGATGTGTAAGTGTGTATGACTATTGATTATGTTTAAAGGAAAACGATTTTCCAAGCCATTTTAATCTGGGGTTATTCCGTTTAATTTTCAATTTCATATTTTCGACTATAGCATGTTTCCGCTAAGTGGTGCACAGATAAATGTGTAGGAGTTTGTCGGTTTTGGTCGAACTAGCTCAATAGAAACAGCAAACACAGAACGAAAGCGTTTTATTAAACCTCTAATTCATCTAAGTAGTTAGGACAAAGGCATTTCTTTCACGTGGGTCCTAAATGCTGCTGATGCACACCGTAGGTAGAATTTCCTCTTCATGTTCGAGTGAGGCTTGGCTCCGTCTGGCTGAACTCTAAAAGAATGACGCATAGCCTACAGTCAGAGCCCTTTACAGTCTACATGAGCGTAGGGAGTCCCTGGAGGGCGCTTCACCATATAAAAGGCACAGAATGGATGTTGAGTTTCCCTTGTCATGACTGAAGCATCTTTCTCAATGGAGTTTTCTGTGCAAGAAAGTGGAAGAAAAAAGGCAGGGGAAAAAATTACGTCGGCTCTATGAGGTTAATGCGCATCACAAATGCTCCATCGCTCTGTTTGCTTGAATTTTTCTTTTCTAGCACTTGCTGTTTTATATTGTTTTCAGAAAAAAAAAGAAATCAATGTACCAGTGGTGTGGTTATCAGGTCTGAACAATGAATAGTGACTTTGCAATAGAATTATTTTCAGCACAATGTATCTGGGGGAATATTTAAAAGCTTTTTCTTTTGTATATTTTTTATTAAATCCTTGCAAAATAAGTAAAGGCAAAATAAATGCTGAGAATTCTGTGCTTTCTTTTGATGCTTAATTTTTTTCATATATTAGTGTGATATTTTTACGAATGCTAATTGTGTTTGAAAGGAACTCATTCTCTAGCCATAAATTGTTTTTTTGTAACAATTGAAATATTTTTTTTTACCTGTGTAGAGGATGTAGAAGAACTTTACTAGTGCCACATGAATAATTGTGTAGAAGTCCATCTGTGAGGTTAATGCGCCTAGCTGATGCTTCATCACTCTGTTCGCTTCCCGGGGTCATAAGTAATGGCGAAATGATGACGCCTGAATGGTCCAAGCTGCGTTTCTATGCTTTTCCTCCCTCTTAGCTTTTTCTTCTATTGATTCTTCCATTGTGATGTAGATACCCCCTCATACCATCAATCATAGCGATCAATAGTTTGTCATTGCCCGAGCGTTTGCTCGTCACTGATCAAACCCCTGCGATAAAGACCTTAAACAAGACTTATGTGGACACAGGAAATAACATCTAATATTACTTCTACATGTCAGCGCACAATTGGTGGGGCGAACTATTTTCTATTCTAAATGAGATCTGTGCCTCTTAGCAGTCTTGTTAATTCCCTTTGAGATTCAGGATCTCTGTCTCTGCAGTGCAACCTGATCCTGATACAAGCTCCTAAAGCAATTGGGCTTACTGTAATACAACATCAAGACGATGGTGCATTGTGGCCATCTAAAAATACAGCCCATTTTGTTTGCGTTTCACTCAAACAAAGGTACAGGCGTGCCTTTTTCATTTGGTGGCCAGCGCACTCCTGTGATGTGAAGCGCTCTCTGGGTTTCATTTCATTGACGACTATATTTCTGATGACTAAAGACTGAGATGGTACCGTGAGGAAAAAGCAGAATGAGAGCTCATATGTGACTATAAATGAATGAGATCTTCACAGGGATTTAACTTAGGCCAAAATTCCATATTGTGTCTCAAAAATGTTGATATGAGTCTAGCCTTTTTGTAACATACACATATATTGAGTATTAGAGCAAAGAATAAATTGCATTCTGATTTATAGCTAAAAAAATCCCATGTACCGCCACAATGGTTCTCCAGAGTACACCCTCTGCGTATAGCATTTCACTATTTTAAACTATTAGCCACATAAACACAGAGCCCTTAACTAGAGGTGATGCATTTACAGTGGTGGTGTGGGAGTAATAACTACATTTGTTTAATAGCATTTTAGTCAGTAGGACAAAACTTGGTTGCCATAATCAACGTTATTTAATGCCTCTCAGACAAGAATTTAAGTTTTTTGCAATCAAATTTGAATCTTCTTTGTCTGTACAGTGTGTCAGGTGAAAAAATGTAATTTCTAAAACTGTAACAGAATCTTTGTATGTTTACTGCTGTTTGTATGTAAACCATTAATTACATAGCTATTTCTAAAATGTACAAAAATCCAACGGTTACAATCTTGATAAGCATTTTTATGGAAAATTCAAATAATAAAATAAAATCTTAAATTTTTTATGCCCTGCATTCTACAAGAAATTGAAAAGAGAATATTTAAAAGAAACAGCATGAATTGTAGTATTTTGATGCTCAGAGCAAAAACGATTTTGGTAAGATCATTATTAATTAATATATCATAAAAAAAACAAATAGACCACCACACTAAATTTAATATAACATTACATATATCTTATCTCTGTTCTCAATGGAAACACTATAAAAAAATACACAGACATAAATGGTGGCAATGTCAGCATGGTCTGGATTTTAATATTTCCTCAAACTCAGCTACATCACTCGAGTCCACAACTAGTCTCAACTTGTTTTGTACCCACCTGCTATATTTCCTAAAAAAAAAAAAAAAAAAAAAAACAGGTCTCAAAATGCTAAAATGTAGTATTCTGCTCAAAACCATCATGGTCCTGACCAAGAAGTTATAAATGAATGAATGAACGCTGCCAATGTAACACATGCTACCAAACCTGGTCTTTTTTTTGTAACAAAATCACAATTTTTAACCCATAGGTTCTACATCAACTAGATGAGAGAATATGGAAAAGAAATTCCTTGAATCTTAATATATAGCTGCCCAGAGCAAAACAACTGTGGTCAGAGGTTTTGCAGTTTGAGCCAATTTTCCGATAAGCAATACTGCACTCACTTTTCACATTAACCCCAAAGCTTTTATTCATTGGTTAAGTAAATTAAACACAAATACTATATCTGTGCTGACATCATTATTAATCTGAATTGTCCAGTGCAATTTGTTTTACTACTAAATATATATATATAAAGTTATAAATGAAGTTTGAATTTGATCCATTTTAAATCTCCAGAGTGTCACTCTCGAGGTCTCGAGGCAGAATTATTGCTGACATTTAGTAAAGCGTTGACGGTACGTTTAATTTCTCCCTTATCATTTCTCAGTATAATGTGTCAGACATTTTGTAATTAATTTTTTACCTGCACTGAAATAAAAAAAATCTGGTGAAGAGAATATCTGTTTAGGAGCTATTTCAAAATACCATTAATAGGGGTTTAACACTCTTCAAATAGCCATACTTTTATTTAAATTTGCATTTAAACACACAGCTCCTTTATAAAAAATATTTGAAATACTACCCTAACATTTAATATACCTTACCTTTATGAACATTATATGCACAGACATTTAAAAAAAAGAGATAAATGCTCAGCAATGACTGCATGGTCTGTGAATTCTGGTCTCTGGTTTTGTTTGTACCTATCTGCTATATTTCCCAACATCTATACCTTGTTCTGTTTCTCAGAATGCAACAATTTAGTAGTCTAATCAACACCACATGGCCCTGACCTGGCTGCTACTAAATATGTATGAATGGAAACTGTAAATGTATCACATAGTAATGAACCTGGTCTTTGTTTTTCCTGTTTTTCACCTGCATGAAAATAAAAACCTGCTGGCTGCATGATGTTTTTCTTAAGTCAAACAGGATCGTGCTCCTAATGCACACCTCTGTATGTTATTAGCAGGGTAACAAAAGGTGTATCTCCTTTTTGTATCTCTGTTTCTATCTATTTAGTCCACGTTATCTGTTCTTTCTTAATAATGTATTTGTATTCAGGTACATCATTTGCATTTGGAGCATGCGACCCGACCGCATACACTATGGCGCCACTCAAAAGTGCGAAATTAGACTACACCTGACGCAAAAGGCTTTGATTTATTTAATGGAAGTCACCTTTTGAGTAGTGTTAGAATGAAGGACTGGGTTTACAGCTCAAAGCAAATGTGAGCATGAACCTTTTTGTTAATTACTTGGCCTACACCTGGAGGACATTTCCTTCTTTATCTCCTCGACTGCACAGGATTGTTTTGATTAGTGTCTCCAGATTGTCCAAACTGACATGCATATGCTTTATTCAGGCACACCTGGTTCAGAATGCAGATAGTTTGGGTTAGTTTTGACTTGATGCTGTGTCCGTGAATATGTATGTCATCCGGGCGTGATTAGATCGTGTCGACCTGGAGAGAGGGATCTGAAAAGCTGAGATAGGCTATGCTAATGGCAGGATGTGTTGACAAGGCTGGGGTGCTCTGATTGATGTCAGTCACACTGGAGGTTATTCTCAGATTGGGGTGCTCATTACAGAGCCGTGATTAAGACAAGATGAATGAGATGCGAGGGAAATTTCCGGAGGTTGGGAGAACGCTGTAGAAAATGTTTTTTTTTTTCTTCAACCTAAGGGTCTTGTGTTATATAATATAAAATAAAGGTGAATAAACAGAGCACCTGGGTTAAGTAAGCTGTTTCTCTTGTTGTTCTTTTGTAGAGAGAGGTGAAGCATCATATACTGTATGTAAAGGAAACCCAGGGAAAATTTCATTTTCAGTGTTTCTGTGGTGTAATTAAAAAGGAGTCTTAGTCTGTAATGAAAAATGGAGAAAAAACGTGGACTATGATTTATAGACTCGCTGGGGCGGTGCCATCAAACTCTTCATTTATAATAACAGTAGATTAAAAGGAACGGGTTTTGCAACACCCATTTCTGGGGCAGATGAGGTTGAAGTAAGCTTTTATCTCTGATTGCTGATAGTCTATTAGACCTATTTATGGCCAAACAGTAGCTCTTTCCCTGCTGGATTGCCTCCAGTTCACCTGCAGCTGAGAACAGTTATAAAGCTCTAGTCTTCTATGATTTTATATTTACTAAGTGTTAAAAACCCATCGAATAATGTCATTGTCGTGATCTGTGCCCATGATGAAACTTGTGCTTTTAGTCATCGTTTCAAGGCCTGAATTATAAAAATGCATTCTGCTACTCACAGAAAGGCTTGTTTAAAACAAAATGTCTGCACTTTGCATACTGATTCACAAATGTTCTACTGGAATGCTGAACTGCTTTACACAATTAATACACACGTTTTCACATGCTATTTTTTCGCACTCTACGATTAAAAATGAGACCCCTGGACAGGTAAACACAGATGACACTGTAGAGAGAAAAATGTAGGAATGGTGAGAAAACAGCAAGGGGTGAGGAGAAGAATCAGTCCAAAGAACAGAAAATCACCAAAATTTGAGATCATTTCAAACTAAAACATAACGAAAACATACAGTGCGTTTACCTTTTTGGAAGTAATTTCTAACTGATTTTAAAAATTGTATTTATGTTTATGTATATATAGTAAAATGTATATATTTTAGTGTCATTTTTATGTAATGGCAATTAAATGCACTAAATGGGTTTAGTTTTCTCATATTGCAATTTCAGCAATAAAAATAAAAAAACAAATTTTAAAGGAAAAACTTTGTTCATTTTAAGAATCCCGTCTTATTATCTTTTGTATTGTTTTTTAATGAAGAAAAAGTACTTCTTATCTGATTACTTGATTAATCGATGGACTAATCGGCAGCCCTATTCTCAAGTTTACACCATGACAGGCTAAAGCTGTTATGTCTGAAGTGTCATAATACAAAATGTCAATAATATAAATCTTAAAACTCGCTTTCATTTATCTTGATGACCTCTATTATATATTTACACCACACAGTATAGGGTTTCCTCTCTTAGCGAGTAAAGAAACACCAGTGAAGATCTGTGTGAAGCATCAGCAATCTGTGCTGTTTTCTTGTGGAGAATTCCAACACCTTTGCACTAAGCTGAGCTGCACTAACAAGCTCTTGATGTGTGGCGAATAGCCTATTTATAGTCTCTTCTTATTTCATTTAAAACTCTAGTACAACTTATTGTTGGCAGACCTTTTCTTTATTTCCTGCAATGTTTTGGGTTTCGTTTGTTATGGTTAAGAGACTTTGGGACAGACTGTTATTACAATCCCTATGTAGGAGCTCTGGTTCCCAGAAGCATAAAAAAAAGGAATATAAATATGCCCAAATTATTGGATTTTCCTTTTTTTGTTGCAATAATCCATATCTCAGGCTGAATGTGTTTTTTGCAGCATGCGGCCTCTCCTCTGCTCCCATATCCGTAAATAGCAAAACCATATGTTTGGTAATTACCTATTTGGATTTCGGGGACCTCTGAGAGTGCAGTGAAGACTTTTCAGCTTATCACTGGGATGCAGTAATATAACTGGAGCAATATTATACTTACACAGACTGAATGGTGACATGTCAGAGAGAGGGAAAGTTATGAAATAAAAAGAGGAAGAGACACTTTTTATACTACGTTAAATTCTATCGAGAAATGCAAGGTGTTGATTCATGTTCTATAACAGCAGCTCTGTAATTTACAGCTGTAGTTTCTTATCACAGGTATTTAATTAGGACTGGGAGATATATAAATATAATACTAATATTATATTAATATTATATTAATGTTCATTAATGATGTGGTATTATATAGTATCATAATAGTATTAATATTATATTTCGGTAGTGTAGTGTTTTGGAAAATAATGGAACGAGTCTCCAGTGTGAAAGTATGTTAGTAATCTTTCTGTCACAGGAGCATTTTTAGTGCTTTGTATGTTCTCACATATATGACGAGCTCCTCCTGTTGTGTCTCATTCATTAAAGTGAAGCTGGCAAGGTGTTGACTTCTTTTCACTGCTATAACACACTGTATATCGAAACAAGAATTGGGATACGACTTTTTCAGCCATATGTGGTTCTTCCTCGAGTTGTTACCACAAAGTTAAGGGCATACAATTGTGATGTCTTTTGAATGCTTTAGTATTACATTTTCCCTTTTTTTAAATTGAGAGACCCAAAATTTTTCCCAGAATGAAAATGCCCTGGGCTTACAGTGAGCTCCATGAAGATTTGCTTTACATGGGTTGGAGTGAAAGATCTTGAGTGGCATGCTATATCCCTTTGACCTCAACCCTACTGAAGATCTTTGGGATAAATTAGAATGCTGACTGCACCCCAGGCCTCCTCACCCTACATTAGTACTGGGTTTTACTAACACCCTTAGAATTGAATGATCACAAATCTCCACAAGCACACTCCAAATTCTAGTGGAGCATCTTCCCAGAAGAGTGGCGGTATTTATAACAGCAAATGGGGATTGAATATAAAAAGGAATGTTCAGAAAGCACATACAAATCTTATGCTCAGAAGTCCACAAACCTTTGTCCTTATAGCAAATCTGTGTGCTGGACTTGTAGACAATTGTGTTGTTTTTTTTTTTATATTTCTTCTTTCAGTATTGTTGAATCAATTTCATTTGAATGTGAGGACACTTTGAGAGCAGCGCAATACTTCAAAATGTCAAGTAATTATTTTATTATCTTTAAGATAAAACCTGCCTGCTGAGCTGTTTGTGAACATGACTACAGTGATTCCAAGGTGTTAAATAACACCCTGCCACTAGAGGGCGCATTCTCAGAGTTGTGATCTTGTTCATATGGTTATTGATTGGTTTCAAATGATACCTGTTCATTCAATGCTTATATTCTCTCTTCTATAAATAAAGATTTTAAGTGTTTATTGTGGACTCTAGTCAGTATTTGTAAACTCGTGTATCCTTACACTGTTCTTTCTGCTGTGTTAGATTTCTCCACTCTCTTCTTTCAGATTTCCCTTTTGCACCAGTTTGTCTGTGTGGTTTGGTGATGTTTTACAGGCTGTGATTATAGGACCCTGATTCTTCCATCGACTGCTGTGGATTTTTGTTACCTCTTGTGGATTTAATCAGCTGCACACACGAATTCTGCCGAGTCCTCAACGCTACACAAGGGCGTTCGAGTAATTTGCCAACTGGAGGGGGTGTTTTTATGTTAATTGTGTTTGGGGGGAATGCTCCTCTGGGAGGTGACTTTTGGAAAAACCAGCATTTAAATATGCATTTCTGATGGCTTTTGACAGCAGCATGCAAACACAGCAGCGCAAACAGCATTACCGCCACAGCAAAACAAAGCAGTCATTTAAATGTGTTGTAACATCCAGGAGGCAAAGCACATAGAGGAGACTTATTAGTCATTTAGCCTTATATTATTAGCATAGAACATGCACACGGTTCCTCTTTTGAAACGGAAAAAAGCTGACAGGCCTGGCAGACTAACTAACAAATCGAGCCTCCATGTGCAATAACAATACAACAATTCTGTACTGTGGAACACTTGTCCCATTAATGCTAGGCAGACGATTCAGTGGCCGCTGGGAAAATTCAAATTAGTGGCTACAAAACAGCAGCTTGGGAAAACTGCTTTTGCTTTTCCTAGATTTCAAGTGCTCCCCCTTTTCTTTTCACTACATCTTTTTTTTGTGCTTTTTTTTCTTGCACATTTGCAGGCTTTAAATTCAACTAAATTAAAATATGAACTATGAAAAGAACAAGATAACAGGTTAATACGCATGTCGGGTGAGTTTGTTAGGCTTGCAAATGAAGTATTAATGTGATTGAGTATTACACCTTTGCAGTAGTTTTTAGTCTTGCTTTTGTAGCTAAAAAAACAAACAAAAATGAAACAAGCAGTAATATTAAATTATACCAGCCTGAGGTTTCTGTAATTCATATTATTTGACCGTAGCTTACTGCTAGCACTGGTAACAGAAATTTAGCCTATACCTAAAAGTTTGCAAGTTGGCATTGAACCCTTAGCAGTATGCAGTAAAAGCAAGCGTACAAACACTTTATAGGATGAAATATTGAAGGTAATGCAATCATGCAAGATTAAATCACATAAGTGTAATGACGAAGAAATCAAACCTGTTAAATTGCTAAATACACATGGCTATAAGATTCATAAGATTCATCATTGAGTTCCACTAGAATTTGGGGTGCAGTCAACATTTAAATTCATTCTAAAAGTGTTCAATAGGGTGCGGTCAGAGCTCTAAAGCAGGTCATTCAAGATGTAATTCATTCCAACCCATGTAAACCATATCTTCATGGAGCTCTCTTTGAGCACAAGTGACATTGTCATGCTAGAACAAGTTTGGCTTTTCTGGTTTAGGTGAAAAGAAATTAAATGGTATCTCATCCAAAGACATCCCATACTATAATGTGAGCCTTCAAATTTAGCTGGAAAAGTCCTATTCCAGCTATAGTGTAGCTAAAACGTTAGCTAGCCAAACCCAATCTTTGGGTTCAATATGCTAATAATGCTAAGCATTAGCTGTCATACAAAACGGTGAAATCAATTTCTGTAGCTAATAATAGAAAAGTGAATAAATGCATTTACTTTATTTACCTTGGTGTTGTTTTTTTGTTTAGGATTTTTGAACAGAGAGCTTTTCTTAGTAAGATTTTATGAATTAGCACTGTATATCGAGGTGTCATTCACGTGTTGTAAATAAATAGCCCTTAGAGATTACCCACAGAAGAAAAATAATTTAGCCGTAGATCTTCCCGCGGTACATTTTGTTATGCATGATGAACCGATTATTCATGGTTACCTAAATTATTAGGTAAAAGCAGCAGATTGAAATGCATTTCAGCAGATTTGTTTCTGTTTATGTACGCCTATTACACAGCACATGTAAATTTGAAGTGAAATGGTTTCAGGATCAGTTTTATATTTTGCTAAATTTGACTTGAATTGGATGCATGCCCATGTAGACTAATAACCATAAAAACATTGCCATAGTCTGTTTTTATTATTTTTTAATTCCGAATGAAAACAAAAGTGACATCTGCTCTTGGATCAAATCCATTACGTCTTCATCCAAGTTATGCAAATGCGCAATCATGAGAAAAGTATCAATTTATCTATTTTTTAGCACAAGCTTTTATTAAATCATCTATAATTGTATTTGTAGTCTATAGTAGGTTTCCTGCGTTAGTATAATATCTGAATACGCCCCGCTCTTAACTCTGCTGGTGTACCTCACTTCTTACTGTGTATTATTTATCATGCTTCCGGATCGTTCTGCGTATGCGTTATGCCCCCTTGATGCCTCGCCATCTGCCTTCGATGGGTTTGGCTGCCATGGCAGCTGGGCACAGAGGTATTAAAAACACAGAGAGGCTTCAGTTATCACTACTTGCTAAAAGTAGCAAGCTTTTTCGTTCTGGGTTAAAATTTGAAGGTCGTGAGATTGTTTAATATGTACTGGAACTACTGTGTATTTTTACCACCTCTACTTTGTGTGTGTGTGTGGATGGGTGAAAGTGAGATGAAAAATTAGTTGTAACATAAATTAGCGCCATTAATTTGACGACGGCAGAGTGAGTATCAGCCTCCCACATCATTACAGCCGAGAAAGTAAAGAAACTTGCTTGGCAGTTAATATCTCAGAAGAAATCCATATTACAATGTAGAAAAGTCAGACGTGAAGGTCACACGAATGAGTCTGTAAACGTGTGGTTGCATGTGTGTGAGTGTAAGCATGATTCCCTTGTGATGGACTGGCGTCCTGTCCAGGGTGCATCCCTGCCTCATCTTGACAGCTTGCAAAGAAAGAGGACAAAAATTAACTAGAATATATTCATTTCGCCATTTTGTGTCACACACTACTTACCGGGCTTGTTTGTAAATAATGGTGGAAATGATCAATATAGCCCCCAAGCTCGTTTTCATTAAGCAGTGTGAATTAAAATGCCTATTAATTGCTACTTAACACAATGATGTAAAACAGCTCTTTACCTCCATGGCATTGCTAAAAAGAGAAGAAGCTTGAATGTACAAATAAAAACTACCCTCATGTACCTGTCTGAACTGTGAGACTTTTATTTATTTATTTATTTATTTTTTAAGTAAATTGATTTTTTAACCTTAGAAATTCCTCAAAGGACTAAAAAGAAGTAGGTTCTTGATTACCAGGGCAAATCATGAGGTAGGTCACCTGGTCAATGAATTTTAGCGTTTAATGAATACAGAAGGGAGAAAAGGTAAAAAAAAATTAATAACTTCTGGGCCTGCAGCCAGAACAATGACTCCTGTAAACCAGAGCAATATTTAGAGCGTTCTACGCCGAAGGAATTCTGGGACCCACCAAATGAAAAGTGAGAAAAAGGTAATTGGTAATGATTTCTTGTAAGAATTTTGTAAGATCTATTAATGCCTCATAAAGCTGTAATAATGGGGTGTTCATGCAAAACTAATAATGTTTATAACTAATAATGTCCAGTGTATAACTGAGAAGCAATATTTATCAGAATTATAAGCATTATTTATTATTAATAACCAGCCCTATCATTTAAAAACGATATTTTTGAGTGCATTAAGTGCAAAAAGTGATATTTTATAGTCAATTATTATGTATGATAAGTAGATAAGTACTTTGTTAGACATTATTATTATGAGGTATTTTTTGAGTTTATAAAAGTGCTTTTAAGGATGCAGTACCAATTTGAACAAAAGGACAGTTTAAACAAGATGAAAAAAAAAAACGAATAAAGTTTGTTCATTTCTGATGTGTTTAGGTCATGATTTTGTTCAATGAGCAGTAACCCGATTCTAATTAATTCCTTACATAATTAAGAAGTGACAATAAAACCAACTTCATATATTTGTTTGTCAATAATGTAACCATTTTGTGAGAAATGCATGACTTCATGCAGCAAATGGTAGCCTAACCAAAACCTGGCCTATACATGAATATATGCTTTATTTACAGGTTATAGTCGAAATACATTTTTGTAAGTTTGTTTCCACTGTGGTGAGAATTCAAGATCAAAGACTGGAAAATATATATACGGTTCCGCTCATGAATTATTCATTTCATGATTAGAAATCAACATCCTGTTGGAAGACAGAGTACTCAGATGATCGTATTATCATATTGTAACATTGTCTGCCCACATCTATCCTCCTCACCATTGTTTTCTTCACCCCACGGATCCCCATCTTACCTCATCTATTTCAGTTATCATTCTCTTGCCCTTGCCTGTCTGAGACTGTCTGGGTCAGTTCTTTAGACACAGGAATGTCAGTACTTTCTTCCAAAAGTGCAACTTTTTAAGATATAAATACATTTTATTTCCCCATTTCGTGGTTTTCAGATTTGAGTCCCTACTTCCTTTCTGAAAACACAGATTGGCAAAGCAGACATAAATTGTATTTGGAAATTAAACGTATGCAAGCATTGTTTTATTGTGTAAGAATTAGTGCTGTAAATAATTATTTTATTAATATATAGATTTTTCTTTGTTAATCTAATGAAATCTCTTTTGCTTTTTATAACTATATAAAACCCAAATTCAGGGTATTTATGTATAAAAGTGCACTTAAAAATGCCGACATATTGAGCCACTTATTGAGTTTAACTATTTTTTTATTAAGATATATTTATTAGCCGCTTGTTAAGGAGTGCATGGGGGATTTCTCCTTGAACAAATTCACTCATGCTGGGTTTTTTCTTTCTATAAAAAAACAGCATTTGAGAATGCAAGGTGAAGCAATTTTTGTAAATCAACATTTATATTGTTTTCAATTATACTTGCAGATGGCGAGTTGACAACCATGCTTAAAAAAAACCCAATATCAAATATAATAAACATTGTTTTGACAATTTAAGTAAAAAATAAAATAATACACAGACATTTTGTTCAGTTGTGAAGATATAAGCTTTTGGAATATATAATGAAATTAATTTGTATTTTTGTATATCAAAATTTTTTGTATATCTTGTATTTTTTTATTAAATAATTTTTTTTTTGTATTTTTGTATATCAACATTTTTTATTTAGATTTTTTTGTATACCAATCATTCTTTCATTCTATCAGTGTCATCTACATTGTTGTAAACCCACTCCTCTCCCCCTCGCAGAATCATCATCATTTATTTATTTATTTATTTTCCACGATTGAAACTCTTTTAAACCACAAATTTAATTTCCCCACTTTCTGTTGTTTTTTCAGATTTGAGAGAGAAGCAGAGGGATGTCCTAAAACATACTAAAATCAGTATTTTTGCATTCTTGGCATCACAGATTGCGATCCGACTGACCGGGATTTCTTAACACATCTCCGGGTTCAATATAAAAGGGTCTACAAGGTGAGCTTTCCAATTTTAAAATTGTTTTCAGGAGAGGATGTAATGAAGGTCCAGACATGAAATGCAGCAAAAGAGAGAGAAAGAGCGCAGAAATGGAATTTAAAATGTAAATTAAAAAGCCTGCCTCTGGGATAACCTTTATACCCACTCCATTTGTCATAGCAGTATGTAGTATATAAACGTGTTATTTTCCAAAATCTGATCGCCTACCATTAATGTGCTTCTGTGATAACATAGCAAGACCAAAACATAATAAAACTGGTGACTAGGGTTATACGATATATTTCGTCTAGGATAATCTCGTAATTGTTGTTTTAACGATGTGCAAGTATAATTGATTCAGTCTGATGAAATGCATTAAGAAAAGGCAGAACATTTGTACATTTATATAAATTTACAATATGTGAAAAGTGACGTTTTTTTTTCCCCCCTGTAAAAATCAGCATTGCAACATTTATATTTTATTATGATTATATTTGAATATTATATAAATACTGAATACTTTTTCTTGGTAACTGCCAAATTGTCTTATTATTCTAATTGACTGATTAAAATGTAAAAATGTTATTTAAAAGTTCAAACTTTTCAGAACAAACAGCTTTTATAAAGGTAAACAAAAATGCCCATAAAAGCTAAAAGTCAATTTAAACTTATTGGAAAAGATTAATCTGTCACTACTATGAACTGACCTCCATACAGAATATAAAGTAAATCCAAAATTTCAGGAGTCAGCTGTCCACGATAGTCCCTGATGTACCAGGATAATAACACACTCAGCAAAAAGTTGTAGAATTATCGTTATCGATAAAAAAGAAATATCGATATAATTCTTCGTCAATATCCTACAAACATACTGGTGATGATTTTTTCTCATCTATGAAGTTTTTTTTTTTTTTGTCCACTGAATTATCCTATCAAAATAATTTTTGAATGAATGTTTTTATGCCGACTAAATTTATAAACGGAGAAGGTATTAAATACGCTTTCTGAAGCTTGCAGTGTTGGTGTAGAATGACTAAAAAGAGGCTCATTATACATTGTCAGGTAGAATAAGTTGGTGTGACTTAATGTGTGTATGCTTTAGTGTGTGTGTGTGTTAGAGAGAGTGAGCCGGCACACAGGTGACAGTGCTGGACTGGATAATTTGTCTGTTGATAAGTCTTGGACAGCGTTGTGTTTTTGCCCGGGGCTGGCAGTACGACAAAGCATCAGTGATTTTCTCATTAAACAGAGTCCGTACCTTTTTTCCGAGCACACCGATTGGCAAAGCAAAAACAAATGGCACCTGGAAAGGAAACTTGCGCAAGCATTCCACTTTTATTGCGTGAGGAGGCAGCATTTCCTGTTTATAATTGTGTTGTATCCAAGATTTATGGTATAATGAATTTTTTTTTTGTTTTTTTTTGTTTTTACCTATTCTCATTATGGTTAACATTTTCCTGTTTTACCCACAATGCTATTCAGCTAGGCTTGTGATAGTTGGCAGCAGTGGAATTTAGCCCTTGCGTTAATCCTTCAAGTAGAACGATGCAGCGGTGCTTTAGTCCAGTACTCTGTTCAGATCTCACAACTATTTATCTGTACATTCCCATCAAATCAGCTTCCGAAGCTTTCATGCAATCAATGCCATCCACGTCAATGTGTTTGCTATCTCAAAGATAACTAATTAGCTGTGACGTTTCTGCATTGTTTTCTAAAGTGTTTATGGTCACCATATTTCCTACACGGGATTTCTCATTAATCAGACATTAAATTTCACTGGAAAAGGTGAGCAAGAAAAAAAATAGCCTTCGCTGAGAGTAAAATTTTCCTATTTTCAACTATGTTTAGGGTTGAACACCAGTGTAACCATCCCTCTGTAATGTAGTTTTTAATGTACTCCATTGTGAAGGTTTTTTGATGTACATTTAACCCAACGCTCACACTGATGTCCCCTCATACACACAATTTGCAGCACGGCTTTGTGTCCGAACGAGCCAGCAAGTGTATGACTCGCCTCTGGCACATTTTACATGCGCAGACTTTCAACTGCTATTAGCCATTATGCTACCATTAACGCGACTCCGCTCCACTCTGACCATGGCTCAAGGCATATATTCAGCTTTGAACATAACAAGCATAAGCTCTTACGTTTATTCATGCGCCAGATGTTTTTTTTTTTTCATTTTTATTTTATTCGGATTGCCTTGCAATTAAGATTTTAATGAAAGAAGAACAGCACACTGGTGGAGCAGGTGGTCTTCGTAGCTCTAGGGTTGTTGGGTTTGGTTCTATGGTGCAGCTTTCCTCAAGATTAAAACTCATAAGCCACAAGGATCACGTAACTCAAATCTAAAGTTGCTCTTGTCCAAAGTGTCCCAGATCTTGTCCTAAGTTTAGTTTTATGGCTTTACACACTACACATGCAGTAAACATATTTGTGCTGTGTTTTTGGAAGTGGGTGGACTTGAACTTGTGTTTAAATCCGATCTTCACCAAACTGCCACTGTTGGACCCTTGAGCAATGCCCTTTACCCTAAACTGCTCAGTTGTGTAAATGGGATAAATGGGACAAACTCTGGGTAAGGCAACTTTCCCAAATGCTATATGGGTAAAAGGCTATATATTTAAAGGTACTGTACTTAAGGACTCAAAGGGCAAATACTCAGGGCCAGATTATATTTATATTATATTTTAGGTCCCTCTGATTTTTTTTGCCACCCTGCCTGCTCCTGCTCCTGCTCCTGCTCCTGCTCCTGCTCCTGCTTCTGCTCCTGCTTCTGCTTCTGCTCCTTCTCCTGCTTTTGCTTCTGCTCCTGTTCCTGCTTTTACCAAATTGTTTTTTGTTTATTACCCTGGAATATATTGCTTTTTTTGCCAGCTCTTGTTATTTTTCTGCTTGTTGATTTTTTTTTCTGACTCTTTCTCTGCTTCTCCTGGTCTCCAGGGGATTTTTTGCTCTGCTCCCTGCCTTCATTAAAGACTGCATTTAGGTCCCTTCACTCATCATTTCTGAAACTTTTTATTTATTTGCCATTTGATTTTTCAAGACAGAAGTTAGTTTTGCTGTAAATATAAAGTCTGCCAACAGATTTCATACTAAACCATATGTTTTGGTTTTCTGTCCAGTGCACCAACTAATGTGCACTGATCAGGCATAACATTATGACATTGCAAAATTATGACCTGTTAAGTGATAAACACTGATTATCTCTTCGTCGTTGCACCTGTTAGTGGGTGGGATATATTAAGCAGCAAGTGAACATTTTGTCCTCAAAGTTGACATGTTACAAGCAGGAATAATGATCAATCACAAGGACCAAATTGTGATTGCTAGATGACTGGGTCAGAGTATCTCCAAAACTCTTGCAGCTCTTGTGGGATGTTTCTGGTGTGCAGTAGTCAGTATCTATCAAAAGTGGTTCAAGGAAGGAACTGTGGTGAACCGGCGACAGGGACGCAGGGAATATATATATATATATATTACACACAAAAAAAGAGTCACACACTAATATTCAGTTGGACCACCTTTATCTTTGATTTAAGCACGCATTCGCTGTGGCATCGTTTCGATAAGCTTCTGCAATGCCACAACATGTATTCCCATCCAGAGTTACAGTAAGAGAGTCGGACTGCTGTGCAAAGTCGTGTCCAGCACATCTCAAAGATTCTCAATGAGGTCAAGGTCTGGACTCTGTTGTGGCCAATCTATGTGTAAAAAATAACGTCTCATGCCCCCAAAACCACTGGTTCACTATTTAAGCCAGATGAATCCTGGCAGTCATCTTAGAATATGCCTGTGCCATCAGGGAAGAAAAAATCCATTGATGGAATAACCTGGTCATTAAGTATATTCAGGTAGTCAGCTGACCTCATTCTTTGGGCACATAACATTTCTGAAACCAGACCTGACCAACTGCAGCAGCCCCAGATCATAGCACTGCCCCCATACCCACTAGGTATGATTGGTACATTGGTTCATCCGTCTCTCTTCCTACCCTGATGTGCCCATCACTCTGGAACAGGGTAAATCTAGACTCATCAGACCACATGACCTTCTTCCATTGACCTTGCTCCCTAGCAAATGAAAGCCTTTTTTGCTGATTAGCCTCACCGATAATTGGTTTTCTTAAGGCTAAACAGCTGTTTAGTCCCAATCACTTGAGTTACTATTACACATAGCTGTAGGTTGTACTGTTTTATTTTTACGATCTGATATCACATTCACATTACAAACATTTAAGTGATTGCCAATCAAGATTTTTTCTCTTTAAAGATGATGGTTCCCCACAATTCTTCCAGTTTTTAATGATGTGTTGAACAGTTATTAACCCAAATTTAGTAGTTTTCAGTCTCCTAGATGTTTTCTTTGCTTGATGCATGCCAATACTTTGACCCTTCTGAAACACAGGATGTGTCTTCTGACATGGTTGTTTAAGAATTGAGAAGCTACTCAATGCATCAGTTAGGGCTAAATAACTTGTTAGCAACTGAAACATATTCATCCATGCAGTAATAATCCAATGGGATGCTCTTTCCTATTTGCTTAGTTATATACAAACCATATCTTTGTGACATTTTTTGCATTTCACAATGCAGACCTCTAATTGTCTATTTACGAAGATGTTGCTGGACAGTGAGATCGAATTAATTCAACTTCCAGAAACAACTAACTGTTTTTCAACTTAATCTACTGCATCCGAAACATATGGTAAATTATCATAAATGGCAATTTCAAAATGTTTGCCTGTACTCGGGAAACGAACAGAAAACCTGATTATCCAGAGCTCAATTATAACAGAAATCTACGAACAGTTGTTGGGGTGTCAATTACCAATTATATGAAACGCATACTTTTGTAGAACATTTTAATGAATATGTGCAATGTGTCCTTTCAGAACAGTGACTGTTTTTTTGTACCAGAGGAAAGAAACTAAGGTTATTATAGGCAAAAAAAAAAAAAAAAAAACACAGAAATGCATAATAAGTATGGTCGTAATTAAACTGAATGACTATAGCGTACATCATCACACATTTTCCTGTCCATAGACGTCCATAATAGGTGCGTTTCGAGTAAACAAATTTTATCCTACAGATGGAATACATATTGAATGGATTTATTTAAGTAAGAAAAAAAAAGGAACGAAAAAAGTACAATTCGATCTTCTGTTACACATCATAGCAATTGAAATATTTCCATGAACATATCATTCTACTCAAACTGATCCAAAGTCTGCTATCGAGCCTTTTCAATATACCTGCAATTACATAGATCTATTGTGCTTTAAACAAGTTCTTCAACCTCTTCAATTTTATAATTCTATCCCCTGTCTTAAAACTGCCCTAAAATCCGATACATTGATCTAGAAGTGCAGCTTCCATTCTGTTCTGTTCTGGCCCGCTAACCTCAGATGCCTTTAAGGCTTAAGGTCGCATATAGGCCTGGCAGGAAGATCATACTGACTGGATGGATTTCGGTGCAGTTGTCATGGAAATGATTCTCCCTGAGGCCCTAGGACTAAGCCTGTGGACTGGACTGCACAAACAGACTGCTGGCTGATGAAGATGAGCGAGCGAGTCAGAGAGAGAGAGAGAGAGAGAGAGACAGAGAGAGAGACAGAGAGAGAGACAGATAGATGTAGGAGGCAAGGGAAAAGTGGTTGACAAGGCAACAATGAGGAAAGACACGCCTCACTGCACCAGAGATGAAGAACAGTGCTTGGGATGTGGCGAGGGAGGACACACACACACACACGCACACACACACACACACACTCACACACACACACACACACACACACATATACATAGATATACCATCACATCTCTCCAAACAGTGCCTGACATTTCTCTTAAGTCTTTTCGCTTGTTGAATATGTGTAATTAAAGAAGAGCAGAAAAATCTGTTGAAGCTCAGCACACTGATTATGACCTGCTCGATCACGGGCTCTGAATATAACAAATGCCCACGAATCAAATTTTACAGCGTATCAGATTTGGCTGTCTTTCGCAGAATTTTTTTGATTAATGATCGGATCACGTTAACATTTTATGCCCTGTATGTGTTTGTGTGCGTGTTTATTTTTAGGGCATTCACGTTCAAACTGCAGAGGATTACCAAAACCAGGACATGACACAAAATCAAGTATAAAAAGACAGTGTGGTTAGTAGGCTTTATTATTTTATTGAATTGTCCCAAATAAAGTAGTAATGTTTAGTTATGTTTATAAAAATAAATACAGCTGCTTCCTGAGTTACGATGGTTGAACTTGCGATTTTTGAATCCTATGATGCTGATAGCGATATGACGAAATAGAAAAAAAATTTACGTTTCGTGTGGCAGCCGAACGTAGCAGCGTATGATCCAGCTTCCATTAGCGCAACGGCTCTCATCAACGCTCCTGCTACCACATACATATATATAGTATAGTTTATATTGTGCAGTACTGTAAATTGCTCTGTTTACTGTGTACAAAATTATGTACTGTGATTTGTTAAATGATTAACCTATTACAGTATACTTTCCCATACTAATCACTATTTTTAAAACTCCTCGGTAGGCTAGGCTATGTCTCAATATTTTCAAGCTCTGATGGGGAAACCTAAATCTCTCTCTCTCTCTCTCTCTCTCTCTCTCTCTCTCTCTCTCTCTCTCTCTCTCTCTATCTATTATGTACTATTGTGTTATACAGGTAATTCTTGTTTCATTTTCAAGTGTGTTAGTTATATAAAGCACTTCCTTGCTAGCTGCTAATTACCCTATTCAACCCAAAAGCTATTTACCAACTACTGAACTAGCAATATTAATAAACTGCTATGCTAATAAGCTCACATGTCACTCAGCATTACCAATCGATAAGGATTTATATGATTTTTTTATGACTTTATTTAATTAAATTCAACGTTAGTAGTGGGCGTATATGAATCATAGCCGGTTTTGAGAGGATGAGTGAAACGTGACAAGAAATTATGACGTCGAGAGAGAGAGAGAGAGAGAGAGATAGAGAGAGAGAAAGAGAGAGAGAGAGAGAGAGAAAGCTATTTGCTGAGCTTTTGTTAAAGAAAACCTCGGCTCAAGGATCCTTTGTATTTTTTCCTGCCCCCCTGTTGAGAGCAAATACGTGCTGTACCTGTGTCAAAACAGTCCCACCATGTTGCTAATTATCAATTGAAGGAAGTGTTTTCCCTAATTGTGCATTTGCTTGGCAAGACCCGAGCAGAGGTATAGCATCGTATAATCGCCTCCTCCTGCAGAAACATGCCATGAATGCATCTGGTACGATCCTTTATTTTAACTGTATTTGTTGAGCACAGCATGTTGCAGCATTTGGTGGAGGTCATGCAGGTTAAAACGGGAGTAAAGCCGGGAATGAGGAGTGGCTGTGTTCGATTCTGAGTTAATTTAAGGCAGAGTGTAAATGATTCGCAAGCAATCTGAACAGACTAGAGGATACACTGGCAGTTATTTCCATCCTAATAGTTCTACTATTATGATAATAGTGTTACCATCAAGTAGTATTTTTAGCTCAGTTCAGTAGTACCTCCCTTGAAATTAGGGACATGACGATGTGATACCTCGAGTATATAGATGTAACCCAACACGAGTCTGGTATTCAGAATAAACAGATAATGTTTTCTAAACAGATACAAATATCGATACAAATTGGAGGCACACTGTTAGCATAACCACTGCTGCACCGAACGCCCCAAAATACAGCTAATCAATTGTTCATGAATTCTATACAAACTGGCCAAATAAAATCTGCTTTTATTTAAATCCCATGCACATTATGCAATTTGCACAGGCATGCATTATCTCTTTTTGGTCTCCAGGATATACTGATTTAATTATTGGAAGAAAAAGAATCACTTTCATATGCATTGCATAGGTTTTCACGATACTTAAATAAATCTTCTCCATCGTAAATAAAAAAAAAAACCTTTTTTTTTCCAGACACATAGAAATTCGGCTAATAGGTCCCCATTTTGATTTGTTGACAGCAACAAGAAATAATTATCATGTAAACTATTAATTATAGCTCCCTGATTTGGAAAAAAAGTCTTCACATTGATAGTTGGCTTGGCATCAACTTATTGGTTTGTAAAAAGGTTGAAACCATTGAACTCCAGGAAGTTTTTTCCGGCCACTTATGGTTCAAATCCGAATACAGATCGAGAGCATTAAACAGATACAACTAGATATTTATTAAGGTAAATTTACACCTGGGGCTGATTTCTTTCTGTCATTTCCCAGACTGAAACAGCAACAAGTAATAAGCAAGTGATTTTATGTCAAAGTAGTTTTCAAAACTTCTGGTACATTTACACAATACGACAACACTGATCAGGCATAACATTATGACCGCCTGCCTAATATTGTGTTCCCATCAAGCATTAACAGCATTAACCTTTTTAGCAATTTGAGCTACAGGAGCCACCACTTTTGATAGATACTGACCACTGCAGACAGGGAACTGCCTGCAAGAGCTGCATTTTTGGAGATGCTCTGACCCAATTGTCTAGTCATAATTTGACCCTTGTCAAACTCGCTCAAATCGTTACGCTTGCCCATTTTTTTCTGCTTTTAACACATCAAATTTGCGTACAAAATCCAAATTGCTGCCTAAAATATCCCACCCACTAACAAGTGCCATGATGAAGAGATAATTCAGTTTGTTCACTTGTTATAATGTTATAATGAAATAATGTTATGCCTGATCGGTGTATGGCGATTGATTAAAAGGCCAGCATATAGAAATATATATAGAATATAGAATATGTAGTTGTATTGTGATGTCTTTTAGTATCAAAATATTGCATAAATCTTGTGCCACAGGTAAAAACTGAATTCCTAAACCAAATGATATAATACAATGTTTTGTCATTAAATCTCCACTGAACCGATTGTAAACCACTCTTTTATTAAACATATTATTGGATGATTATGCATGTAATAATGTAATATATACATTTAATCCAGATAAAGTCTTTACTTTGAACACTATACATTCTTAAGATAATTATTGAAATATAATTATTGATCACTATCTGACTTATTCTCATTCTGTGCCTACACCATTTCCTCTTTTTTAAAATGAAGCACACGCTCTGAAATCTTTTCTAGGAAAAAAAGAATCAATCAGAAATTGATCGACTCGTATGACCTTTTCTTCAGGGAAATTTTTTTAATTTATTTATGCAGCCGTGTTCCATCAATCAAAAACAGGTGATCGAAAGCATCACATCTCACTTGTAGTCTTGTTTATCTCATCATAGAGAACTATAGGTAGTGGGGAACACACACACACACACACACACACACACACACACACACACACACACACAACAAATTGCAAATATTGACTGCTGGATAGGCGAATCATATAGCTTTGGTTGAAAAATTGGCCTTTCCTACAGACTAAGGTGTTCACCACACTTAATGTGAAAGCCGGCCAGGAAAAACACAGTGCACTGGGAAGGTTTTCAATAATTAATAGGCCCTTTGTAAAGAACAAAAAAATATTTCATATCCGCTATGGTTGGACAGAAGCATGAGTGCGACGATGCATTATGTTATGACACACGTACGATGAAGCGTTCCAGAGCACTTAGGTGTAGATTTGTTTCTGAGTGGACTGTTTATTATAAGCGGCATTGCGGTAGTAAGCATTTCTTTCATTAGCGCAGAAGATTAATTACAGAATGATGGAAAAGATTTCCTGCTTTGTTTGCCAGCTCTGGTGTTCGGTTGCAGAGTGTTTTGAGTGAATAAACTGTATGTGACCGGTGACTTTATATACAATATGTGTTTATTCAGCAAAAAAAAGAATGATTTATGTAAGTTAAATAGTTATTATCTGTAAAATGAATACTTTGTAGGCTTAATTCAAGTAATTGGAAAAAATTGCTTCTTTGAAAGCTAAATATCTTTGACCCTGATAAATGAAGTGCTCACTCATTTGTAGCTGTCAAAACAAGTACATATATATAAAATTTATGTGCATGTGTGTTTGTGTGTGTATGTAAATTCTTGGGTTGATTGGTAAGGTCAGCAGAGCACCTCCTTTCCCTTTTACTGTGGATATAAAAAGCGATTAGTAAGCAAGATACGAAGCAGCTAGACAAATTTCTTCCAGCTTGCAATTTACAGATCATTTTAGGGGAGACACACATACACACACCTATACACACACAGATACACACTTTCCCTGTAGCCAAACATAATACATTTGTTGCAGCGTTTTTTTGAATCTGCTATTTCAGGGCTTCGCATAAGTATATTTTCCATATTTTTGTAGCAATAGAACCAAAATGGATGTCAATTCGATTATATGTCATCCTTTGGAAAATATAATGAAGAAATAAAGCTTGTGACTGTACTGCTATGTAACCTGAAAATCATCTTGCTTACACCTTCATTTAAACGACTGTGTAAAATCAATATTCTATTTCAATTTCAGGTTGTAAAATTAAAAAAACGTGGAAAAGTTCAAGGAGGGTGAAACGCTGTTCTGGACTCTGATTGGCCAGAAGGTATTAATCCGCATTCAAAAATATTAACTCTGTCAGTAGTGCCTGCTATGATTGAGACAGATTTATATAAATCTGTTTATGAGGCTATAAGTCATAATAAATAACTGATTCAAACACTGATTTCTGTTAGGAAACATTTATTTAATATCTAAGTGTCAATTTTAGTGCTTCTAAATACTTACAATTTTAGTAAAGCATAAACCATAGATTTATTTATTCTTAATGTTACCAATACAACATAAAGCAAGGCAAACAGAATTCAGTTTTGACATGTTCTCTTGAAGCACATTTTAATTTCCTCTCAGAAACTCTTTTTTTTATAGCTAAATTGCACACTTTTACAGATTCCTGTGATCTGCAATTAGATGAGGTATCCTAATTCTTTTAATAGCATGATGATGGTTGTAAAATGATGCTTTGAGGATCACATTTCAAATGCAATTGTAGCATGAAATAGCTCATTTCCTGTGCAGTAATAATCTTTCCACTGGACTGTGGCCTGTCGCCTATGAAACTGGCCGATTTGTAATGACATAATAAGCTACATTAATTTCTGGTTTTCAAGCTTTTTGTTGAAGATCTCGTATGCAGACATTTCAGATTTTCACTTCAAAGCTCAGGATGCTGTCGACAGACTAGGGAGCTTTGGTGTTCGATTTCCTAAAGGCTATTCATTGCCTATGCTTTTCAGGAATTTGTGCGTACACAGTAGCAACGCTTTGAGCAAAAAATGATTGACGCTGCTTAGGCTATACATGATCGTAAGAGTCATTTTGCAGCGTGTGCACCATTGAAAAAACAAAAAAAACAAACCCACTGTATAGTGTCCTGACAAGAAGAAAAGAAAAAGGAAGAGAATGACAGAAGGACTAGACTGAATATTCAGTAGTGGTTCTTCCAAATGGATTAGCAGGGCTTCTTCACAAAGACATAAATACACTTATATAAGGTTTAATTTTTGGCATTTACCACTAACAAACATCTTCAGACGGATTATGTAGTTTTTTTTCCCCCTACATTTTGTCATGTGAGTGCACCGATAGATTTTATGCAATTTTGTTTGATATTTTTTGGTTCATATAAGCAACACGTCATCCGCAGCGATTGAGATGGTTTGTATGAAACACAGTTGTCGATGTAATTAAGGCGAACAAAGCGAATTGTTAACTTTATCACCCTTTATTATTCTCTAAATGAAAGAGGAAAAACATGGAGGAGAAAGATTGATTGAGTGAACACACATTGTCCAATTAAAGTATAAATATAATGTATTACTTTGATGTTGAAAAGAATAGTTTTTCCGGTTACTGTGTTTGGGATTTGGTGGAAATATGGCATGAATCTATTAGAGTATTATGTGTGTGATGGGTTTTCCTCACATTATTCTTATTATGTCACCGATGAGACTGATCTGGACTGAAAAAAATGAATAGTCAGGAGAAAATATTCTGAGACTACAAGAAATCAACAACTGATAGTCATTGTTAGGTGCTGTCATATGTAATATCGGTAAATGGTCTGTTTTGAGGTAAGAAGAAATGGGTTAGATAGCGTAGCTGCTTGACCTTTTCTCTCACTGACTGATTCAATGACTGTGTAGACACCAGGAGAAATTTGAAGAAAAAACTGATACCAGCTCTGTTTCCCTTTTGCAGTGTGCCCGGACGATCGTGTGTGCTTCCCCGTCATGGCTCCTGGCTCTCTGGAGGTGTTTCCCTCTTCCTTCTTGCTCCTGCTGGCCCTCCTGCTCTCTTTGCTCTCCAGCACCTGCCATGCCTTATGTATGTATCCAGCCATTTATTAACAAATTTGTATCATTAAAAGGTGACGTAACGTCTGGTAGTGACTGTACATATGGGCTGTCGATGATGGGGTTTCATAACAAGCTGTTAATCGCAGCTTTCGAATATCTGAATTGGTCAGAAGGTGGTGATTAATTTTCTATAACAGCAGCTCTGACTCTGGCGGCTGTAAATCAGCTCACACTTTAATATGATAGCACTCTTTCTAACGTTATCGTTTTCATATTAACATGGCTGATATGGTGAAACATATGGAAGGAATCTACAAAATTCAATGTTTTCTGTTTCATGTTCTCTATTGGAGAGTCTTCAGGATTGTGAGCGTCTCTGTAACATCACATTCCACAACATTAAATGTGACTAAATAGACGCAAGGTTTTGTATGTTATTATTTAGTAAACATATAACATATTGCTATAGGAAGATAATAGACATGGGGTTACCAACAGGGTGAACCGCACGAGGCTCTGTGGTTTTATTGAAGGACCTGATTTTTTTTTTTCTCCATATTATGTGTTTATGAAAGTCAATACTCTGTTTTCATGTATTATACCAGAATCAAACAGAGACATTTATCCAACCTTTGGTCCATCTTTGACTTCTGGTCAAGCCATTGTTTCCTATTCTCACACCTCATTCGATCATGAGGCTCTAGTCTGTGGATTTATTGACGTATCCGATTTTATTTTCCATGTAATATGTTCATTAAAGTCACTACAATGTTTTCATGTATCATTCCTGAGTCAAACAGAGACACCTATCATCCCTTATTTCTGGTCGAGCCATTGTTCCCGAAGATCACGCCTCACTCGATCGTGGCCCATGCATGCCCAAGGATGATTACGGTTCCTCTTCTTCCACCAGCGTCCTCTGTCCCTGATTGTTTTTTAATGATAGTTGTCATGGGGATGGTGTGCTCCACTCCACACCGGGGCATGTGACATCACTAGTTTAGAGTTAGCATCAGCTGATCTCTCGTCCCTCATGGTTGTTCGGTCGTTTTTGTTTTCCCGGTTGAACAAGTACCATTGGGTGAACGAACAACTGCAGAATCCGTGAGTGCGTGTGTGCATGTAAGGGTGTGTGTACGTTACATCAGTGGAACGCCTCCCAATAGAGAGGTCTGATTATAAAGCCTTGTGTTGCTGAGGGAGCAGAAGCATGTCCCATTGCTTCTGGAAGATTCTGCGAGATCAGAAGGCGAGCAGTAAAAAGCAGAGTCAGTGATAGCGCAGTGATAGTGGAAGCTGAAGCGGTGTGACGAGAGATGTTAAGAGACAACGCCCCTCAGCAGCTCTCTCCAGCGATTTCTTTTAGTTTTTTTTATCTCTGGAGTACATCAATAGTTTGCTCCCTGTCACCATCTCTCCATCATGCTGCCC
>MU551693.1:261242-329168 GCA_024362625.1 Silurus asotus | reverse complement strand
AATGCTGGTATATATACTTTAATCCTTTTGCACATACCACTTGCATGCTTTGCCTATTTCTTTGCTCTGTCTATTTTCTACTCGTTTCCATCCTTCTTCACATATTAGAGCTCTAAATACTTTTGTTTACCCTTTTGTAATAAAAGGCTGATTTTCTCTAGCTTTACTTAGGTAAGGCAGGGAGAAACGTGAAGAAACACTTGTTTCCGAATAAAAAACTGTGATGAAGGCGGGTAGGTGGAAAGAGGAGGTGTGGGATCTGGTTGCCATGGTGAGAACCAGGCCTGGCTTAGCCCTGACAGATGAGTGTGAGCTCGCTGTCGGCTCTGTTTGAACCGATGCTATGGCAACAGGACACGGAGGCGATGATCCCCCGCTTGGTAATGCTGGTATCTATGACTACGAAACCCCACCCTCGAAACACCTTCCTTTCACACACATGCACACACATGCACACACACATGCTATTCAGTGTCCGGTGGGAATCCGATCCACTCTGCATCCGGAGTCATGCGGACGGGGGCCGAGCTCAGGCACGCTTTATTAGATTCAGCCGCGGAATTACAGCGGTGTCGTATTTATCGCTTCCCGTCTGCACATTGACAGAAGAGCACTAAATCGGCCGGCGAGTGCCACTCACTCTGCCTCGACTTTTTTGTCCGCCGTGAAATATTAGCCTTTTATTTCATTACAGCATTTGTCGCTTTCTGACACAAATCTGCCCTCGGGCTTGCACGCAGTCCAGCGTGTGTGTAATAACAGCTTTTCTGTTTTGCCCAAGTCACCAGGTGTAGCACGTAAGAACGATTTTGTTGAATTTATTGTGCACTCTGAAATCACCGGATTGTTTTTTTTTTTGGATCTGTTTGTTGCTGGTTAAAGCTTTTATGATATGGCCACGGAGCTGCAGTCATATATTGATTGAAACTTCCTGCAGGTCAATAGAGCAGCTGTGTTTCTGGGCTTTATGCACCTTCTACTTGCCTTGTTATGGCCAATTGTGAAATACTGTTTGCTGGAGAACAAGATGAAAGCATCTATTAAGTGTTGAATATCACTATAAAGAGAGGGAAGAGAAAGTGTATGCTCATGCCAGTGCTTTTCAGTTGCCTTTAAGCTTCTTCTTGTACAATGACAATTATATTGTATTGTCTTATTAGCAGAGGTGTAAAGAGTACATAAAAAAAAACTTAAGTAAAACTATAGATAGTGCAAAACGTAACTTTTTCAAGTAAAAAAATCCAATATGACTTGAGTAAAAGAATTAGAGTATCTGATTTGTACAGTACTTGACTATTAACTCATATTGAACGTACGCTCAAAGATGCACTAATCAACACCAAGACACATGTTAGTGAAATGTTTATTTCCTAAAATCAAATCAAATTATACACCTCAACACTGCATTAACCGAACAACACAACAACCTCTTAAACATGGCAAAATAAAGCAAAGATCAAACAAGTCTGTAAAAAAAAGACAAAGTAGGAAAACAATCTTTTAAAAAGGGATTGTCGATTAACAAATAAAATGACAGTATCATGTCACAAAGTAGAAGAACTGTTAGTATGCAATGAACAAATAAAATTAAAGTAAATAATTTAAGATAAAGTAAAATCAAACATTCAGTGCTGACTGACTGATTGCAAATGTAATTGGTAACGGTCATTGTAAAATATAGTGGAGTTAAAAGTATACAGTGCAACACCCCCCCTCGAGTAACAAACAGATTTTCTGCAAGTTACTTTTAATCCGGTTACAAATGAAAAGTCGCAAACTATCAAGGTCGCAAGTGTCGAGGTCATGAGTATAGAGGTTCCATTGTATATATTGAATCATAAATGTAGTTGAGTATAGAGTAAAAGTTGCTTATATCTTTAATACTCTATTAAAACTAGAAAGTAGACAAAAAATTCCATTTACTCAAATACTTGACACCACTGCTTTCGCAAGAGGCAAAACCCACAATATGATCTTTTAAATCAATATTTATTTTATTTTTTTCTACTGGACTGAGGTCAGGACTGGGGTCAGTCATGCGTCCTGAACCCCAGCTTCCTAACATCCCTGGAATATGCAAACTTTCACTGAATTTCACTTTGCTGTAATGCAAGTAAAAGCCTCTTTACTCTCTTTACCACTTTACCTTATATAACAGCTGGGCTTTTGTTTTAGATCCAGTGGTGGGTTATTTCTTGGACAAAGGATTCAACCAGAAGCAGCTTAACAGAATAACCACGGGTCTGAAGACATTAGTTCAGAATGGGAAGAGTTTTTAGACCTTTGTGGATTAGTATTCCCCTGTCTGGTCTAATTAGCAAATTGTACAAACGACTTGATGAAAGAAAAAAAAAGGGATAAAATCCTTGATCACAAAAACAGAATGTTTAAAGAATAAAGCGTAGGCTTGTGAGACGCCATCATTCTATCAGACAAAAATCCATTGACTGATCATAGTATTGCCTGCGGCTCTGAGAAGGGAATAGACAGGAACGTGGTTAGACGCTCGTAATCGTAATCAGTACACTGAAAGAGGAATAATGCCAAAAGCTAGTTACGAGCCAACTGAGGCTGCTTATTGCCAGCATTTGTTTATATGTTTTTTGTTGTTGAACCCATCTTGCAGAACTGGAATCAGGACTGTAAATAAAACTAAGGTTTCTCAAAGTAAGATGTTTCATCGCCCTGTTTCGAGGTCAGACAACAATGGCTATTGATGTTGATAAAGGATCAGTAGGCGATACAGGAAACACTTGATACAAGATACAAAAAGGCTTATTTTTGTCGATCATGAAGCCGCAGACACACTAAATTGTCCAACTTGATCGCCTTCATGATAGTTGGAATCAGTTAGCGCTTCAGAATTCTGTTGTTAGTCGTTAAGCCAATCTTCCAAGATCTTCCCCCAACTGTTACCACAAAGTAAAAGGCACACAATTGTACAGTGTAATGGATGACTTGGATGTGGTATATTAAAGATTCCCCTTTATTGAACTAGCAGACAGAAAACTGATCCAGCATGACAATGCCCTTGTACTCAAAGCGAGCTCCATGAAGATATGCATCACATTGGGTTGGATTGGAAGATCTTCTGCTATAGAGCTCTGACTTTAGCCCTATTGAACACCTTTGGCATTAATTGGAATTGGAAAACCCCAGGATTCCTCACACTGACTTTCTAAACATCATTGTGGCTGAATGTCTACAATCTCCAAAAGCACACTGAAGTCAACTGTTGGTATTTTGCTAGTTTTCTTTTCCAGTTATACCATCCAGTTAAGAATAGACTTGTGCATCAGGACTGGGAGATCATTCGATCCAGAATTAAGCTTGAAGAATAATAAGCTTGTGAGGTGAAGAAAACATTAGTTAACACCTTTATAGATTCCGACCGAGTTGAAAGTAAATCTCATCATATTTTTATGGCTATTGTAATAAAACTATGAACAAAAATCGGCATTGAAAGCAAGTTCTGAACTCGAGTGTAGCCGAGATGGAAGAACTGAATAGGCTCGGCAAATTGCTAATAATTGGCGTAATTAGAACACAGATACAGATCTGAATCCTTTGACCACTAAACAGATAAAGATGCAGGTAGGGGCATTGTGTTACACCCCTTACTGTAAAACAGATCATTAGTACTTAAGCATTTAAATGTAAGTGCTGTAGCTGTTCTGTTTGCATCATTGCAGAGGAGGGACATGGGGTATATCGGTAGAAGAATGCTGATGATGCAGCCGGCAGGCAAGAGAAAAAAAGGAAGGCCAAGAAAGAGGTTTATGGATGTGGTGAGGGAAGATATGCAGGTGGTTGATTTGAAAGAGGCAGATGTAGAAAACAAAGTGATATGGAGACAGATGGTCTGCTGTGGCAACCCCTAAAGGGAGCAGCTGAAAGAACAAGAAGCTGTAGCTGTTCTGTCATTATTTTTTTTATTTCAATTTCAACAATTTGTAATTTTTTTTATTATTATTTATGTATTTCAAACGTTTTGTTTGTTTCTCTTCAGCTCCCCCTAAGTTCACAAAAATCCCGACTGATCAGATAGGAGTGTCCGGTGGTGTAGTGTCCTTCGTGTGTCAAGCCACGGGCGACCCGAAGCCGCAGGTCATCTGGAACAAAAAGGGCAAAAAGGTCAACTCTCAGAGGATAGAGGTAAGATGCACACCTACACACACACACACACACACACACACACACACACACACACAATTGATGCTTTGTGTAGCAGCTTAAACAACCTTGCATCCTTTGAATTGCCTGAAGGATTTCATTTTTACCTTGTACTCCTTTTATATATATATATATATATATTCCCACTACTTAGGCTTATTTAAATTTTTATGAATCTGTATGACAGGAGCAGCGGGTTGTTTATGAGCTGAAATTCACCACTGGTTTCCGTCTTACCAGAAGGACATCAACGATATGCCAATATATTGTACAGAACCAAGGATAATTCATAAAATTGGAGACAAATGAACCAACACTTATGAAATTGAAAGAGCATTTCTGTATGGTTTCAACTTGAACTTAAACCATATGCCATGGTTTGTCATGCATGGTAACATTATACATAAGCATATACATAAACAATAGAATATTCCTCCCACCCTGCCGCCTATGGCAGAGCACAAACTATTGCACTCGCTGCAAAAGATTTTAAATGCAAACATGAATAAAAATATAAGCAAAGGGGAGTTTGTGTGAAGGCATTCAGCACGAACCTCCTACACTTCAGTGGCGATTTACATTTAAATGGCTTTTAAATGAGCGACATGTTAAGTGGAATTTCAAAAGGAACAACCTCTGTCAGTGTTTACAGTCAGCTACAGAATTATTGGCACCCCACAGAAATTCCTGGCAGCTGAGCTGAAATATATAATTCTCTATACTGCACTGTTGTGCAAAAGAGTGGCTTTAAAAGTATTTGCACCCCTCTATGTAATATGTGCAAACGCCTCAGCTGGAGATGATAACAGCATTGAGTTTTTCATATAATGTCTAATGCCTTCTACAGACAAGGTTTTCAGCGGTCTTATAAGATCATTAATTTAAAATACACTATGAGACATGGATTCACTATTCACATTTGTCTTGGCTAATCAGTAGATGCAGGTCAAAGAATTTTTCTACTTTTTTGCCACAATATCTTTTGGGCACAAGACCGTGATAACGGACATTTTTAAACCATTTTGTATGAAATAAATCAGCAGAATTGTTTCACATTGGTCATTTTTTTGTCTGGGACAGCCCTAAATTGTACATTGCATTCTAATCATAAGAAGGTGAAGAAAGATATAGAAGGCTCATGGACCCTATTTATTCAACTGTCTCTTGCAATGTGTGTCTTGATGTGTTATTCACACAACTAAGATTTGTTCATTTATATTAAATAAATTTTTTTGTCTTTAATGTGAACACAACAGTCTCATGATCTCAAAAACTTGGTACATTCATCGTATAGCCATTGTTTTGATCACTTTTCTGGGTTACATCCACATTAAGCTGAATACATTTGCAAACGCATTTTTTTCTCAGTTTTGACGTTCCATGCACACTGAAGCTACATGTGAAAACCTAACCAAAAGCCCTGTAGCGAGAAAGTTTGGTCTGGATATGTGTTCCGTTACACCCCTAGCTATAAAGGTTTTTTTTTTTTTAACACTACCAAGTTGAAAAACAAAGAAAGAAATTTTGCGTTCTTTTTTTAACTGAGAAAATGCATTACGTATTTAAACATAAGAAAAATGCAACTGTATAATTTTCAATGGTCTGCATCTATAACTGCAGCTTTTTGTCTGTTTGTTTAGAAAACTCTGTGCTTTTCCTCGACATCATCACATCTATACGAGATGGAATGGAAAGGAAAGGAAACATAAATCATAAAAAAGGATCTTCTTCACGTAGAGCCTCTATAATCTCAGTCATTATCAAAATTTTTTATTTAATTCACAAATTTTCTATATAATTTAAATACAGTGTAATGATCTCTTAGAATGTACTGTATGTTAAAGTTCACTTCTTCTTTTGAACAATTCTAAGACTTAACCTTCCAGTACAGGCAATCAGCTTTGAGTTAAATTGCAGGCTAAACATGCTGCTTGTGCTATGAAAAATGCCCCTTATGCATTTAAAAACACATAATTCATTCCTATTCTCATGCAGTCCACATTTCCTGATTTGAAAAAAAAAATCCATTGCTGTTCATGGTCAACAAGCCAACAAAAACAGAGTCCAATTATCGTTCCAGTGAAGCTCAGTAAAGGTCAAGTGCACCGTTTTGGTCATGATTCAGTTTAACTGCTTTTGTCGAGTATTTTTTTTGTTTGTATTCATGTATCTATTACATGGCTTGTTCAGTTTAACAACAGTCTGCCCCCTTTTTGCCTTAAAAGCTTCTTCTCAAAGGGTGCCAATAATTTCGTATTTGACTGCATGAATTGCAAATAATATTTTCAGTTTCTTGTTTAATAAAAAATGATCAGATCTACTTTTAAGGTTCAGATATTCTATTAATCTGTTTCTTTTTTCGAATTGGCCCAGACCATAGAGTTTGATGAAGGAGCAGGGGCGGTGCTTCGTATCCAACCACTGCGAGCTCCGCGAGATGAAAACGTTTACGAGTGCGTGGCCCGGAACAGTGAGGGCGAAATCGCAGTCACCTCCAAGCTGTCTATTATCAGAGGTAAAGTACATGTTTTCAATAAATGCCTCATTTCAATATAATTGTTGCGTACGACCTTTTTTTTGTTTAACTGATCATCATGCAGTATACTGTAGTATACCCCAGTGCTGCCATCATATCATCATAGTGCTGCATTACAAAGTGATAATTGTGCTTGCAGCAAGTTAGAAATTACATTCCAGACTCATTTGTCAGAATTTTTTAGCTGTAAAGAAGAATAAAGTTTTGCCATACTGTGAATAACCACTTCTTGTTTTATATCTATGAAAAGGCTTGTTTCCTGATATATGCCAATTTGTGTATTTACATTATGATACACTATTCACTATATGGACAAAAGTATTGGGACACTTGAATTTTTCCTATTGTATAGGATGTCTTTGGATGCGGTAGCATTAAATTTTTGCGAACTAAAACAAATTTTGCTCATTTACGTGGGTTGGAGTGAAACATCTGGATGAATTTGGAATGCTGCCTGAACCCCAGGCTTCCTTATACTACATCAAGACCCTGACAGTACTAATGCCCTTGGGACTGAATGAGCAAAAATCTCCAAACCACATTAAAAAAACTAATGGAACATCCCAGAAAAATGGAATAGAATATAACTTCAAATTCACTATATAATCACAATCTATATTCAGAAATTCTTCACTTTTTAGATGACCTGCATTTCTCATTTGTGTCTCTATGTGTACAAATACATCTCCTAAAAAATGAGAAAGGTGACATTTAAATAAGTGAATACAAATGATATTTTAGTAAACCTTTCTGCAAAAATCGTGCTCTTGAAATCATCATCACATTGAGTGAACGTTTCAGTGTGAGCAACATGAACAAAACTCGGCTTGTGTTTAAATACGCTATGCAAATGCATGCAAATTTAATTAACCGCTGCATCATTTGCATAAATAATTTATTCCGGTGCAAAACAATTCTTTATAGAATATCAGCAAATATGACCACGTTCGCATGTGGTGTCTTACCTTAAATCATTAGGGAAAAGGCTCTTTTTGCACAAATCAGAAAAAAATACACTGAAAAAGCTCTATAAAAAGAAGACAGGAAGTTCAGCTGGGAATGTATGACTTGATCTCTAAAGAGCTGTCTTTTTTTTTTTTTCATTTTTAAATAAAGGTTTCCACGCTTAACACAGAAAATATAAATTGGGGTTTAAAACCTGCAGAGCGTTATGAGCAAACTGTCCCTCTTTTCTTTTTGTTAACGTGCTTGAGGCGAAGGCAGAGACGGGGAGCGTCATGCAGAGCGGAGAGGGAGGACAGAGATGAAGGCAGTAATGAATTTGTTAGTCTGGTAATGAAGTGCGTCACATTGGCAGTCACAGCGTATTTAACCAGTGAGTATCGGCAGTGTCTGGCCGTCTTTCAGCATTTCTCAGCAACATGATGAGTTCATTTATTTTCATAGGGAAAAAGCAAAGAAGTCCCCCGTTTGATCTCGACAGCTCCCTGCGAGCGAATTAATCACGTTTATTCATTTTATTATTTTTTTATAGATGTGGCTACGTAAAATATATAAGAGCTAGGGAACCAATGGTGTTGGACAAATGAGACCTAGATGGGTTTTCTTTTACAGGGGAGAAAGATTGCGTCTGGTGCTGGTCACCTTATTTTAATCATTCTATTCTGTAAAATCATAGCTTTTTTTTTATAGTATGGGAACACTGAGTACTTTTTTTTTATAGTAGATTGTGAGAGTGCACAATTCATTTTGGGAAACCTTGCCAGATTGAAAATGTTAACTTTGTGTGCTTTTGAATATGAGCTCAGATCACATGACTTAGAGACAAGGGAGACACTATGTACAGGATGGATATTCATTATGCCATGTATTGGGATATAACACAGTTTGTGTGACTGGTAGGTTGCCCTCTTTGGATATAACAAAAAATGGGACAAAAAGATACTTATTACGAAATTCAAGATTTATTGAATTTTTGGGTGTGTAATAAACCTGGAAAGTTGCATTTACAGAGACGAATGTATTTTAAATGAGCAAAAATAACATGCTTCACTTGTTTGCCTTAGTTTAAAATGTAGGTATTTATATGGACCTGTTTTGAGCTGCTGAGGACAAAATGATACCCCTATAATCTAATTATAACAAAGGTTTTCCAGAATGAATCCTTAGTAAGTCGATAACATCATCATTAAAATGTCATTAACATTACATTGGTCAAGTTGTTTCATATTAAATATTCAACACATTACATACATTATGTGGAATTAAAAGATATTTAGAATAAATACAGATATAAGTGACTGAGTCGTCAGAGACAAGCAAACACCATATTTATTAGAATGAGCATCTTCATTCATCCTTAGTATCTGCCTGGTCAGACTTTCAGTGGTTTAAATTAGGCTGCTAGTTTGTCGATATCTTTAGAATCTTTATTTATTTATTTATTTATTTATTTATTTATTTATTTATTTATTATTATTCAGGTAAATATAGTGACCATGAAGATGGTTTTAAAATGGACAGTCTCTAATCAAGACCAATTATGATTTGAAGTGATGTAGCTGAGATTGAGGACTAATCAGGGCCTGACTTCACTCACCGTGCTGAGAGTGTTAGCATTTCTACATTTTTTTTTTTCCTTTAGTGTTTCCATAGGCATAATAGCAGAGTTCATATTTGATTCAAAATAAACTCTTAAATGTAGGGCCCATTATGGGTTTTTATCTGTAAATTGATCTTGATTGATATTTGCCGCACCAAAAAAGGAACAAACAGATGATGTTGTTGCATTGCCATAATAATTCACAAACCTCTTGCCACATTTTCCTATGTAATCCTTTTTAGTGAATCGCCTGTGACATTTCCCCTAACTGCCCATCCAGTGAATTCCTGTAATTTTTGGATCGTAGTAAGTCAGTAAATGAGGGTGTTGGATTTCACAGAGGTTCCTTCATTTTCACTAGGAACAAAAAATAGATGAATAAATAAATAAATGAAAAAGGAAAAGGAGAAAAACATTCCATCGCTTGGGTACCTTAGTAACTAAAATATTAGGCATTAATTCTCACTTGAGCAGAAACTCATTCACACCTTGAGTATTGGCTGGCGTATATCTGGAGAGAAGGTCAGAGCAAGAGAGTGGTAGGGACAGAAATAGAGAGTGATGGAGGACAGGAGAAGGGAGGGAAGAGAGAGAAAGTGAGAGAATGAGAGAGTGATGGAGGGATTTGGCAGGTTTTAGACACAGCATAAGGCGCAGAGCCTCGGGGAATTGCTTGGTCTGCTACTGCCATTACTACAGCTCACATATCTTCCCCTTCCCCCCAGGTCTTACTGCCCACCTGGGCAAATTTAAATTTAGGGTGCCTCAGTGAACATGTTGGTTTCTGTGCATGATTGGACTGTGTGTGTGTGTGTGTGTGTGGGTGTGTGTGTGTGTGTGAGCCTGTGTGTACTTTTTTTCATTTGCCATGAGATGAAGCTAATCTTGCAGCCTGGGCTGTGTTTACACTTGGCGCGTGTGTGGCAGGAAAGACGTGAGGCTCAGGAACATTTTCTCTCACGACACCTCAATCTCCGCTCATCCTACATGCCCACTGCACACCGAGGAGCTAAAGTGGCCTAGTGGTGTCACATCACCATGGAGAGATTTCAGCCACCATCCATCCGAGAGCTGCCAATTTAGCTGAATGTTTTCACATAGCAACGGTAAAAGGGTGAAAAGACACAGCAGCCTTTTTATGAGCCACCTCCGAATTTCTGGCCGACTTTTTACTTTTACAACTTTTGTAGCATGTTTTTTTCTTTTAAACACATTGTGGTTTGATGTGAGCTGGATCGGTTAAAACCAGAATTATAGAATTTTAAGATATGTTGTTAGATACTGATGTTAGTTTTGGTACGGTAAGAATCACAATAACACAATATGATATGACACAAAATAACAATATGATATAACTCAAAATTACACATTTAAATAATAAAATAACTCATTGAAATTAAATACAAACAGATAAAGCTATGATATGTTACACTTAAAAAGCTGCATTGCTACACAACGTTCATTTTTAACTAAGCTAGCTATTTTGGTTGGCGGAGTTCATATTGCCTCTTGTATATTTGTTGGGATTCTAGTTTCGTTTCCACACAGTCTTGTCATTGGTCTCTTTCCCAACTGTGTTTGTAAGCTCTTGACTATTTAGTTTGTTCTATTCTTTTTCTTTGTCAAGTTGCAAAGTCTTGCCATGTAGTTTGCATTAAACCTTATCATTCGAGCATATCTGTGCATTGAAATGAATTCTAATAAATCCTGATCTCACCATAACTTCTGTTTGTAGTGCAGTAGGTGGGGGAACTCTGATAGATAGATCTCCATGTTCTATGAAAAACTATGAATGAAAATGTAAAAGCCGAGGCATGAAATGTGCTTGTCCTGGGCTATTGGGATACTGATTTGTGCACTACTTAACAAACAATATATTGTACAACTCGTGTGTTGTAATAACAAAAACACATTATTGTTAACACTAAACCAAATACATCTGGAAACAAATTTTTTTGTTTTAAAACTCCATCTAAATTGGCCAATTTTTAAACGTATTCTAAAATGTGCTTGTCTAAGCTAAAAGGACGAAGTTTGCTGCGTGCGTCATGTTTCTTTAGACATTTGTTTACTTCGCAACTCTTTGAAAGGATGGGGCAGTGTCGATGCTAAAAGCAAACAAATGGACAGGATTCCAAGATAAACAGAAAAAAACGCAATGTTTTTTTGAAGCCATCTGTCATGTAGCTGAGCCACGTCTTTGTTTTCTCAGTTTGCATTACAACCCAAAACTGCTTATCTACTTGAGAGAGTGTTTTCGAAAAAAAAAAAAAACCCTGTGTTAGCTGCACAACAAAACGCCATCTAGGTGTGGAAGAAAAGCCAAAAAGTCGCGTTTGCTAATTTATCCGGCACAGTGGAGACATAGCTATAGATACACAATATCAGCAATAGTATTGGAACACCTGACTGTTCCCAAACTCTAACCATGAAGATGGAGGCACACAATTGTATAGGAAGACTTTGGATCCAGCTCTGTGAAGATTTGGTTTACGTGGGTTGGAGATCTTGGATAAATCTTGAGTGGCCTATTGTATAGCTCTGACCTCAACCCTACTGATCTAGCCTCCATATCTTACATCAGTACCTGACTTACTAACACCCTTGGGGCTGAATGATCATAAATCTATACAAGCACTCACCAAATTCTAGTGGAACATCTTCTCAGAATAGTGGAGGTTATTATAACAGCAAATGAAGACTAAATGTGTAATAGATTGTTAAAAAAAAGCACACACAAATCTTAGGTTAGGTCTCCACAAGCTTTTGTCCATATAGAGTATGTACTTGACCAATTTTCTAGGATAAAACCCGAAGTTTATTCATGAATAATAAATAATTTTACATTTAGAAACGAATCACATTTAGGGAAATTGAAAATGAATAAATGTAGTTTATGGACTTTAAAACAGTTTGTAAGTGCGGCACGATTGCTACAACTAAAAGGAAAAAAATAATAATATAACTGAGGCACATAAACTAATGTTCTAGGGAAGTAGAGCATTTTTTTAGCTCACTCCCGATGCTGTATGTTACCAATCTGGAACCGCACTGCAACTTAAGGCAGTTTATTTCCCCCTACAAGGTGCATTGATTTCATTAGTATTAAAATGCCATTCTTTGTGTATTACCCCCCAAAAAGAAAAAAACAAAAAGAAAAGAAAGCTGGTGTGAACAGCTGCAGCGCTGAGTGTCCCGGCTGTGTGTTCCCAGTGGACCCAAGCATATGGAGCTGATCCTCCTCCGCTCCTCCCTCAAGGAGATACGTGGGTCAGTGCGATTTTTATTGATGTGGCCAAACTCTATTAAACAAGCTTATTATAGCGCCCTAATCAGGGAGCAGCTGCTGCCCCGCTTGTAAAGAACGTCCCGTGTTAGTCTCTCCGTGATCCTTCAGCTGCGTCCGGAGGAGTTTTAAAAAGCCATTGTTGTGTCGTGAGGAGGAGGAGGAGGAGGCGATGAAGAGGAGACACAGATGAGTGCCATAAGCGCTCATCTCACATTTAGCTTCTCGTTTCCTCAGAGAGAAGCAGACTCAACGAAAGATATGCCGAAAAAAAAAGAAATGTGCACGCTTTTTTACACTTTCTTTATTTCTCCTCCGAACTGAGAAATTAAAAGACTTTTGCAGTTGCCATGGCGAGTGGCTTCTCTGTCACGGGCATTCCTTTGGGCACGTGGTTGTTTTTGGCACTTTTTTTTTCAAAAGAATGGAGGCAATCCATCTGGCTAAAGCTAACGCAGATACACGAACACACTGTCCAGGCTTCCTACTCAGCAGGGCTCTTTCCTTTGTGAGCTCAAAATTGCATAACATACAACCCACTCGCACATACCCACAGTACAGACATAAAGTCTGGGACGCTCGGGACCATAATGCTTTAACTTTTTTAAGGTCAAGTGTGCTGAAGCGCTTTTTCTCTCACAGTCCAAGAGGTTTCTCTCACTTTTTTTTCTCTTTATTGGATGTCCAAAGGCCTTGGGGGCATGCGGCGCTGCATTCTAAGTTGAGTAGGACTGATTATTCTGCTCGGCTGTTGAAGGATACTGGCAGAAATTCGACCAGCATGCACTGCAGCAGGGCTGGAGAAGGCTGATATACATCTCTACAGAAAATCTCTGTGTCTCTTTTATCTTCTTTCAAGTACCCTATGAGTGTCCATTTCTCCTCAGAGATCTGTCTCTGTCCAGACATGTCTCTGGCAATCATTTGTCTCCCTGATCGAATGGATGTTTTTTTTGCATGTGTGTCTGTTGTGTGAATAGTAGATTGTTTGTTGGCTCAACACACTGCCATTCATACAAATAAATTTCCTTTTGTAAACCCATGCAGCTTTATTAGGCTGACCTATTGCCTCCTACCCAACAATCCCCTACCCCCAATATGGGGTATCCTCCACCTTCCTGCTCACTCAATTCTGCTCTTCATGTTCAGCTGTTTTTAACTGCCTATTGATGCCTGAAATTAAGTGCACCTGCGAACTACTTCCTATTTCCAGATGAGAAATAATGTAATGGATGTCCATCCATCTTCAAAAGATAATCACATTTAATTACTTCTATTTGAAAGAAACTCATTGATAAAATAACTGTAAGTATTCACTATAGAATAAGAGTCTGTCCATTTGTCTGTCTGTTCTTTGTCTTAGCCTTGGCTAAGCTACAGAGCATTTGATTTGACTCAGGGGAAAATGCCTCCCCTCTCAGTCACGAATCCACCCAGTCCTCTCAATCCCCCATAAACCTCTGGTCGAACTGTGATTCAAAAGCAGCAAGGTTAGACTGGTCTTACCGTGTTTAACACAGCTCTCGCCTCACGCATAAAAGTACTTTACATAAAAGGACTTTAATTCTTCACACATAAAAATACATAATAAAACTTGATTTCAAATGTCAGGTTCTACTTTGAATATCTTAAAGCTTCAGTAATCAGTGCAAACATTGATAAAGCAGTTGTTGAAGTGGTTGAATTTGAGGGTTTATGCTGTGGGGTCCCAACCAATGAAAAGTTCAATATCATAGATATTTGCAATTCAAGATCTTCAAATTAACAAGGAATGTTAAAAAGGTGTGATATTGGCCATATATTAAAGGTCAAATATTTCCTTAGTCTTATTCCATGTATTGAGATGGGATCTAACATGGCTTGACAGGTTTTAAATGTGGGTGTGAAGTCTGTACCAGCTTGAATTAGCTTCATCGGGGTTGTCTGGTTTCCTCCTACTTCCTAAAAACATGCCCAAGTATAAAGGAGTGTGTGAGTGCAATTTTAATCGGGGTTGTAGTCCTGCCTCGGACATAATGTTCCAGATCCATAAAGCAAATAAGAATAAAGCAGGTAATGAAGATGAATGAGTGAGTAAATAAATGAATGAATGCTTTGTGTGTAAGGATGCAGCTGGTCTGCATTTGGATGCTGCCACTGTCAAACCAAAATCGTTATCTATTCATCAACCAAATCAAGGGGCCTTGTCCTTTAACCTAGCTTATTAGTGAAGTATTTATTTGCAATAAATATTAATGATTTATTACATGTTTGACAGTAATGTATGTAAAATTTAGACAACCAGAGACTAAAAATTTGACTATCTATATTATTTAGCTGTAGTTAGCATGACTTACATTTATATAAAGTGTATGTTGTATATAATACATGCTTATACCCCAGTGTTGCTGACAGATTTGTCAGAAGGTGTTAATACATTTTTTTCTTAGTTTAAAAAAAAAAGAAGCTTCTTTCTTTACAGTGTGTCCGGATTGCCAGAAGAATCACAGGTTTACATGAATGTGTTTATTTTGTTGTTTTCATAGTAACTTAATTTCATGGATTTCTATAGCAGACGCTCTACGTAATCCGATTCTAGTTCTGAACAATTAAAAAGAGTAAAAATCTAATTAAATGCATGGGTCTCTTTATATGTATGCTTATTAATGGGTTCTTGATATATATTACTAACATCAAGAAAGAGCAGAGTTTATAATTGCATTATGGATGTTCCACAATCATAAATGCATAAATAAATGAAAATGATTTGTTAATCAAGCACTGCTGTGGTATAGGAGAAATGAAACATGTTGGATTATGGTGCTGGTAATGCACCACGTCACATCACATCTCCGCCTGTTTGCTGCGTTTTATTCGTTCGATTCCGCTGAATTTATCGCACTATTGGTCCTCGTTTCGTCACAAACACGGGCACAGTTTGAGCGCTGACCCACATCCTTGTGTTTACTTGGTCTTTTACGTCTTCCCTGCCTTTTCAATTAGACCGAACAAATAATTATTAGCTCCTATGCAGCGCCCATCCCTCTTTCCCCGCTGTGCATTGTGTAATTGCCGTCGTCCTTGCTGAGGTGTGTTCACGCATAGTGATTAGGTAGGTATATAATTACACACCATTCTTTTGCTTTCGAGAACCCGTGTTGTCCCTGAGTTTTCCTCCGATCACTTTTTTTTTTTTTTATTGTTTTCTGTGCGGCTGACTGTTTTATTTATGTTGTGTGTTAATGAATTCTGCCTGCCGCAGGCTCGATGAGCAATAACCAGAGTGCTGGATGTGGGTGGTGTGTCCTTCTTCTCATCATTTCACACTGCACAGAAACTTCATCATACATTGTAAGCGAATCTGTGCCAAATGTAGAAATAAATTGTAATGAGCACCTATCGAATGATTGAAATGCTCATTTGCACAGACTGAGAATCAAAGCAGGGCCTGGTGCTTTAAAGTTTCGGCTTGAGAATTATGCATGCATAGCGTGGGATGAAGTCTATTTTTGTAGACAGAGCATACTTAAAATAACTAAGTCATCTACATGGCAGGTCTGCCGTTTTTTTGTCATTAAAGTGAGCTTTTCTAGGCTGTGTGGAATTAAAGCGATTATGAATAACTTTACATGCTGTACCTTATGCCGTATCTGCACTTGAAATAAACATCTGAATTAACTTGGTAATTTAGCTGGATATTAGAGAGACATTTCCATACTGATTGTGTTTAGATCATGGCTGCATTGTAAAAACTGTGTAAGATAGTGAGATCGAAATGCAGTTAGAGATATTTGTAGTGACCGAATGTTAACTAGTGAACTGACAGTTACCTCAAAGTAACATAAGAATTATTTTTTTCCTTCTGTAACAAGGGAAAAACATTTCTTTTAGAAAAACTCTCCAGAACTGTTCTTTTGCTTTCTTAATTCCTCAGCAAGTAACAAATCACTGTTTAAATAATAAAAAAAAAAGGTGCAAAGCGCTTCTCTCATCCTTAGGCATCCAATTAGACAATTATCCAAATGATCAGAGTAAGCATACCTTACTGGGTTAACAAGTGAAGAAGCTTCTGCTAATGAATTTTCTAAAATCACCGCACTGAAACGTCTCACTGCTGTTGCGGTCCAATTTTTTTAGATTTCACGGCTTTTCCAATCTTCAAAAAACGAGAAAAAAGATGATGGAGCACGGCTCAGAGTGTATAGGACGTATGATTTGATGAAAGGACTAAATGTTGAAGATAAATCAAAGCCATGCTATGAAAGTTTCTAAACTAGAACTTAAAGCCATAAACCAGATGAATAAATGATTAAAGGCTTCAATGTGAGCACTAGCGGTACACTGTAGGGACACCTGACCATAAGATTGGCATGCCTATAAACGTATGTGCAACATCCCATTTCACATTTGCTCCCCATTTGCTGTTATAATAGCCTCCACTCTTCTGGGAAGACGGTCCACTAGATTTTGAAGTGTCCCTGATGAGATTTGTGCTCAATTAACACCTCAAGGTTGTTAGTAAAGTCAGGTAATGATGCAGGGGGGAAAGTCAGAGCTTTGTAGCCAGTCATTTATGATTTTCCACTCCGGACCATGCAAACCATACCTTCGTTAAGCTCATTCTTAATTGCATTAAAGAAGATTGTATGTTTGATTCGTTTAAGGAAACATGTCTACTATATCAGTAATTAGACATTTTTTGTTTGGTCAGAGGCTGTTCTGTTACCTATCAGATTAGAGGATTTATGACTGTTGCATGTATAAATCTATAAAATAAACTACTTTTAGATAGATTTTGCACACACTGTATGCTTTGCAGTGATGATAGTTATGGTCTATATTACGTCAGGTATGCTTGCTCACAAATACTGTGCTTTGTACATATTGGATTTGGTGGATATTTTTTACATTATATTTATTCATGGAACCATATTTTTTTTCACATAATAGAATGACTGTATTTCATTGCCATACAATGTCATACATTGAATAAATGTCACTACTTCCAAGTCTGCCTAGTTATATTCCACACCAAATAAAACTAATACCGATTAACATGACATGGCCTCAACATATCTCATTGCACAAACATGGCCTATAAACACACTACCTATTCTCACTGGGCTCTTTCTGTTTCCTTGTGCAGAGGACCTGCTGCCGTTTGGCTTCCCCAGTATAGACATGGGTCCCCAGTTGAAGGTTGTGGAAAGAACACGCACTGCCACCATGCTCTGCGCTGCCAGTGGCGTCCCTGATCCTGAGATCTCCTGGTTCAAAGACTTCCTTCCTGTGGAGCCAGCGCTCAGCCAGGGCCGTATTAAACAACTACGATCAGGTATGTAACATAGCGCCACTCACTGGATTGGCCATAGAATATGGTGTGTGTTGACGAGTAAAGAGTAACTTAGTAAATTAGGAAATAATTAGTTTTTCAAATATAAACATACTGTATTAATGTTACACCAAACTATATTGGCAATGATTTATGTATTTTTTGCTGTAGAGGTTTTATTCTGATGTCAGTCCAGAGTTTAGAGTTTAGATCGCCTGCTTCTTGACCCAGTGATAGAGTTTGGCTGAATGGGTACTTGGGAAAGGCAGTCATTTCTAAAATCACTGCTTTTTACTGCAGCCCAACTCGAGATGTAAGAGAAGATATAGCTTGCGTTCTTTTTTTTTCTTGGGGGAGACTGTAATTTGCGACTGGAGCCAGAACAGAAGGCTATGATTATAGAATTTACTTCAGGGGTCATCAATTAGATTTGCCACGCAGCCAAATACAGTTTCGGCCAACCAGATCCGCTGTTGCTTTATCACTTCGCTTATGTAAACGGATATGTTCAGCAAAAGACTATTACATTAAACTCACTTGTCATTTTTTAATTTTCTGAACAATATTAAATTTTGCAAATTCATTCACCCTGCAATTGATATTCAGATACAATAGAAATAAAAAAATGCAGATTGAATCTGTAATTTCACATGGCAGAAGCAGGTCTACTTCTGTATTTTAGTATATAAGATTAAAATAAAATCCCATTTGAAGCACTGAACAAAAAAACAACTGCTGCGTGACACGTTTTACACAAAACTTGGGTCTGAGACTGATCCTGTTTAAAAGTGAAGTGCGTAAATAGATGTGAACCTTTGTCAGATGTTGTTTTTCCGTAAACTCAGAATAGCAACACTCATCTTTTTTCAGTCTCCTAGCTAATGAGGGCATTTTTGGATGTATGTGTTTTTGATCTGTATTCCTATTTTAATGGTAGTCTAAGTGCACACACACACACACACACACACACACACACACACACACACACACACACACACACACACACACACACACACTCTCTCTCTCCAGTGAGAGAAAGTATTGCCTAAATATATTAATTTCAGTACTTTGATTAAGTACCAAGGTTTGCATCAGTGCTACGGAATTATATTGGTGCCAAAATTATTATTATTGACTGTAACTTTTTTAAATAAGCAAAAAAATATGAGTAAAAAGAACCCTTTCAAACAATAAACAATTAACTCATTGGCAAAATTTTAACATGGTCTTCACATGAACAGCATTCTTTGTTAATCGTTTGCTTTTCCCAACTCATGGTTTATGAATGCACTGCCATTTCATGTTTTCAACCCATAAAAATGTACTTTGTGTGAGGGTGGTTTTTAACAGCACTTTACTTCTTGTTCTTCATCTTCTTCTTTCGGCTGATTCCTTTAGGGGTCGCCACAGCGGATCATCCGTCTCCATACCCCCCCTGTCCTCTACATCTGCCTCTTGCAATCCAACTACCTGCATGTCTTCTCTTACCACATCCATAAATCTCCTCCTTGGTCTTCCTTTTTTCCTTCCTCCTGGTGGTTCCATCCTCAGCATTCCCCTACCGATATACCCCATGTTCCTCCTCTGCACATGTCAAAAGCATCTTAGTCGTGCTTCTCTCCCTTTGTCCTCAAAAACGTTCTACTTGCGATGTTCCTCTAATAAACTCATTTGTAATCCTGTCCATCCTTGTTGCTCCCAATGAAAATCTCAGCATCTTCAGCTCTGCTACCTCCAGCTCCAACTTTTGTCTTTTACTCAATGCCACTGTCTCTAAACCATACAACATCGCAGGTCTCACCACAGTCCTATAAACCTTTCCTTTTCACTCTTGCAGATACCCTTCTATCACAAATTACTCCTGCTACTCTTCTCCACCCACTCCACGCTGCCTGCAATCTTTTCTTCACTTCTCTAACACACCTTACATTACTTTGCACTGTGGGCCCAGGTACCTGAACTCCTCCACCTTCTCCACCGCTTCTCCCTGAAACCGCACCACTCCACTGCCCTTCCTCTCATTAACACACATGTACTCTGTCTTACTTCTACTGACTTTCATTCCCCTTCTCTCCAGCACATACCTCTACCTCTCCAGGCTCAACCTGCTCCCTACTCTTACCACAAATCACAATATCATCCGCAAACATCATAGTTCACTGAGACTCCTGTCTGACCTCGTCCTTCAACCTGTCCATCACCAATGCAAACAGGAAAGGGCTCAGAGCCAATCCTTGATGCAATCCAACCTTTACTTTGAACCAGTCTGTCGTTCCTACTGCACACTTCACTGTGCCACACTGTCCTCATACATGTCCTGCACCACCCTTACTTCCTTTTCTGACACACCTGACCTTCTCATACAATACCACAACCCTTCTCTCAGCACGCTGTTGTACGCTTTCTCTAAATCCACAAACACACAATGCAACTCCTTCTGACCTTCTTTTTACTTCTCAAAGCAAATAATGCATCTCTAGTGCTCTTCCTCGGCATGAAACCATACTGTTTCTCACAGATGGTCAACTCTTCTCTCAGCCTGGCTTTCATTACCCTTTCCCATAACTTCATGGTGTGACTGATCAACTCTATTCCCCTGTATTTACTGCAGGTCTGTACATCTCCCTTATTCTTAAAACTCGGTACCAGCTCACTCCTTCTCCATTCCACAGGCATCCTCTCACCTTCCAGAATGTTGTTGAACAATCCTGTTCAAAACTCCACTGCCATCTCTACTAAACATCTCCACTCTTCTACTGGAATGTCTTCTGGTCCAACTGACTTTCCACTCTCCATCCTCTTAATAGTTGCTTTCACTTACTTTTTACTAATCCTATCCACTTCCTGCTTCACTTCATTTCCACATCATCCAAACTTCTCTCTATTTATTTCATTCATTAGCTGCTCAAAATACTCCCTTCAACTCTCATCACCCTCTCCACAGTAGTCGACACATTTCCATCTGCACCTTTTATTGCTCTAACTTGTAGCACATCCTTCTCAGCTCGGTCCCTCTGCCTGGCCAATCAGTACAATTCCTTCTTTCTTAGTGTCCAACTTCACATACAGCTGCTTATAGTTCTTTTCCTTTTCCTTTAGCCACAACACTCTTCACCTGCTGTCGCATCTCCTTGTACTCCTGCCTACTTTTCTCATCTCTCACTTCCTCATTGCACCACCACATCTGTTTGTCTTCCTTTCTCTTTCCAGATCTCACACCAAGTACCTTCCTAGTTGTCTCCCTTATCACTTCTGCATTAGTTGCCCAATCATCCAGCACCTCCTCACCACCACCGAGCCCTTGTCTGACCTCTTCCTTGAATCTCACACTACAGTTTTCCTCTTTCATTTTCCTTATTCTTTTTTTTTCAGTCCTCACTCTCCTCCTCTTCTTCCTCACCTCCAAAACCATCCTACAGACCACCATCTAATTCTGTCTAGTTACACTGTCTCCTGCCAACACCTACAGTCTCCAATCTCCTTCAGGTTGCATCACCTGCATAAAATATAGTCCACCTGTATGCCTGTATGATCTTATATGTCATCCTTCTACTTCAAATATGTATGTACTACTTCCATTTCCATCCTGTTAACAAATTCTACCACCGTTTGCCCTTCCACATTTTTCTCCTTAAGGCCACACCTACCCATCACCTCCTCATCAACCTCCACTCTCCTACACTTCTCTTTACTGTCATTGGCTATTGATATTTGGATTGAGAGCTCCTTGAAGTAGAGAATTCAGCAAATTTTGGACAGGAATCTGGATGCAGATCTCTGTATATGTATAGTATTTGCGGTGGAAATGACTTCCTTTCTTCCTCACTTAGTAAGTGTATTTGTTTGTGATTAATATTAGAGGTATAAATTGTCTCTTCATTCTCATTACTTAATGGCTAAACCGCTTAATGAATCCCATCGAAAATGCTCTCCATAAAAGAAACTTCCTGGTCAGGAAGCCATCGATCCAACTGTCACTAGCCAATGAGAGGGGGGAGCATAAATTCTAGCTCAGGAAATTCGTTCCTAAACCATAGCGCAAAGGAATTAAAATTGTATAGTACTTTGTTTTTCTTATTGTATTATTTTATTAAGTTCTTGATATTTTATTTTCAATACTTTTGGTATTAAGTGTAAATATTGTGCACTTTGAATATGTAAAATGCTAAAAAAAATACAGTTGGATAAAGGCTCATTACTCAACAACACACCATAAACATTTACATATTCTAGCCGGTAGTGAAAACAGTTCCTTTGCTCCTGACCTTCCACACCTCACCCTGCTTGGAAATGTTGGAAAGAGGTTCATCTGTATTCGTACTGAGCTAACGTGATCACGGGTGTTTTAGACCACATTTAGCAAGTCTGCTATTTAAACATTAGCAAATAGAGTGCAGATTTTGAACGTAAAAAACTATTTAAACTGTATTCAGGTGAAGTACAATCTGTATATTAAAATTTGTTTCATTTGGTGAGCATTATTGAGGGTTAGTGGTAGTTTAAAGTATGCTATAGTGCTAGCTAGCTAGCTGGGATGCAATGGAATTGCTTTGGAACCTGAGTAGTTTGTTAATAAAGGATGGGCCATTGTTAGCTATTGTATTTATCAATTTATAATAATAAGGAAAATAAATATTATAAAATAGGACATTTACCGTAATTTCCGGACTATTAAGCGAACCCAAATATAAGACGCACCCTCTGAATTTTACAAAGATTTTTATTTTGAACATAAATAAGCCGCACCTGTCTATAAGCCGACAATGCCTACATTGGAACTAATTAACTTTACACAGGCTTTAACGAAAGACAGTGTCTGTTACACGGCTTGTATCCAAACAGTAGCCTACCAAGAAACTCATTGTTCACTGTCTTCCTCCTTCCTTTCACAACTATTTCTCTCAGAAGTTTATCTTTTGGCATCGTCGTGCGTTTAAAAATCACCATCGGTGAAGCTTTTCTCCCGATGCCGTGCAGCTCAGAACAAAGGTGAAGTAAATTTTTTCATGCCTATTTGTTTTCAGCATGACGAATGATTCTCATTTCCTGTAGACAGTCCGAGTGAGCTGCAGGTCAAACGTCAGAGGAACCGTATCCATATTTATGATGTGGTGCGGCCCGATTCAGTGGGAGCGCATCTCATTTAATATAAAGAGTTTCATTGGTTCACCTGAACCCGTTCAAGAATTTCATTAGTCTTATGTTATGGGGGTTCAGTTTTTTATCTTGAAACCCAGAAAAAATCCATATATTGGCAACCTCGTTGTTTAAGCCGCAGGGTTCAAAGCGTGGGAAAAAAGTAGCGGCTTATAGTCCGGAAAATACGGTACTTAGTTACTAGCTAGCTGTCCAAAGTTTGAGTCATAGTGCTATTTTTCTACACCATTTATTTTAGTAGATTCAGCAAGAATGCTGTTAGAAATTGTGTCAATTGTCTAAAAGACATTTCTGGATTTCCTGAGTAGAGATTTTTACTACTTCTTCTTCAAATTCTGTCCATTCGTCACCAGATTCAGTTCATCTTGACACGTTGCTGCCCAGTTCAATACACGCTTGAAGTGAAACAATTTCAAGATGGAAATATATTTGGATATTGTATAGCTTACTTCTCACTAGAATTGACTATACATTGGTAGTATCACACTGCTACATCCTGTGGAACGTCATGCCATCCCGAATGTGAACCATGCCTGCTCAGCATTATCCTTCCTGCCTTTCTGATCTCAATAAGCAGCATGACACCATTTCCTCGCACCTGTTCCCTGACGAGAACAAGACCCCACTCACCCGTCGTGTTGTTAGTCAGCTGAAAGCATCGACGCTGTGTGTTTGCTAACGATGAAAAGTGACACAGTAAATAGGCTAATGCTTAATTGCTTTAAGAGGACTGTTGATGCGTTTCACAATGACACACATATACCGCACACACAAATTAATCGCTGCAGAAAAGAAGGACAGGGCTTTTTATGTTCTTAATATTCGTATTTTTGATCTGCTTATTCCTTTCCATTCGTTTTCTGTGCCTTTTTCCTTTTTTTATTTGACTCGAAACAAACACTTTACCATTTCTCCTAATCTGAGGGAGTTCAGATCAACAGAATGTCAGCCTGCTTTTCATCAAAACAGAGCCGCATGGAGCAGCTTTACGCTGAGGATGGTGTAATTGTGAGTTATGTTGAGAAAGCCGCTTCCAAGTCACAGTGAGTGAGGCGGGAGAAAGAGAGAGAGAGAGAGAGAGAGAGCAGATGAGGGTGTCAGATCACATAAAAGTGCACTGATCCGCTGTTAAAAAAGAGGCAGGGAGACCGAAGAGGACAAGGCATGATGTACGGCGAGACACAGAGATCAGGGCCGTGGAGACGAAGCACGGGAACAACAACCCTATAAACTGCGATGGAAAAACACACGAGCGCAATACTTTTTTGTTTTTTTTGTAACACTCTCATTTCTGTATTCTATTTGTTCGCTTGCCTCTTATTATTTCTGTCTTCGTTTTTTTTTCCCCCCCAATATTTCTCTCTTGCCCTCTCTCATGTCTCATTCAGGGTCAGGATAATGACGCACATGTTCCAGCGTGTGACTCAACCGGAGCTTCTGATTAGGCCATGCTCGTTATCGCTTCGGATAAGGATAACAGGGTAATAAGAAAAAGAGCATAATAAAAAGAAGCGGGACTACTAATCATTCGGACAAGGACCGCCGCGTCTCCGTCAGCATCAGAACAAGCTTATTAGCCTCAAATCGAGCCGCTGCGCCCATCATAGCGTTTTGATCACAAAAGCTCTATCATAGAGATGACACGTCAAAGCTGGGAGAATTCCTGTGGGTTTCGCTTCTTTTTTATTTTTATTTTTTTCCCTTGCTGTTTTGGCCTTCTACCTGTCCTTGTCTCCCAATTCGGGTTTTGTCCTGAGCCGCTTTGGGGACACGTTATGCTAACCGTGCTGTTTTTTTTTTTTTGGACCGCCGCGTCTCCGTCAGCATCAGAACAAGCTTATTAGCCTCAAATCGAGCCGCTGCGCCCATCATAGCGTTTTGATCACAAAAGCTCTATCATAGAGATGACACGTCAAAGCTGGGAGAATTCCTGTGGGTTTCGCTTCTTTTTTATTTTTATTTTTTTCCCTTGCTGTTTTGGCCTTCTACCTGTCCTTGTCTCCCAATTTGGGTTTTGTCCTGAGCCGCTTTGGGGACACGTTATGCTAACCGTGCTGTTTTTTTTTTGGTTTTTTTTGCGCTGTCCCATAGTTTTCCACTTTCCCACCTTTTTGTGTTTCAGTGCTCATCCATTCCACTTTGCCTTTGGCAATAGGCAAGAAGGATTACTTCGAAATTCAATGACATTTCGCTGGTTCCAGTTCTCAGCAAGACGAGATTAACAATAAGCTAATGGAGCTTTTTTGGGTGCAATTCAAAATCCCTCAGAAGGACACGTGTGTAACTGTGTGTGCGAGAGAGAAAGTGAGCGTTTGTTACATAAGATATGGATTAAACTCAGTTTTTGGATTGTTTTGTAGGCTATATGCAGCAGATATTATGACATCATGATATTATTTGTATGCTCCCATGAAAAACAATATGCTGCTTCTATATTCAGAGTTGATTAAAGTACATATAGTGAGGGATAATACCAAAAGATACCCACCCTGAATGGTTTCCCTTTCATATGCGATCTATGTGATCTTTATAATGAGTCTTGGGTTAATGGGTTAGTTTCTTACCCACAATGCTTTTTTGTCTAGCAGCTTATAGTGATGCCCTTGTTTTATGTCTACGGAAAGAGTGATGCAGCAGCACTTTGAGTCCATCAACACCACAGTGCTTGCTAACAAGTGCCGAGTCTCTGCTATAACTCAGCAAAACTGCATTGCACAGCTGCATAGCATTCTGCAACTTTGAGTCCAATATTTATTGGGTCCACTATTTCTGTACTAGATTTCTCACTGATAAATCACTTATGATCGAGCTCCTATTAAGTACCATTTGTGACTGTTCACAGTGTAACCCTGTGGCATCCAATTGTGGTTCTCATGTGAACAAAGAAAATAAAGGTCCATCCAGGAAAAAGTTGTTTTCCAAGAAAAAGACATGTGCCTCATTACCAGCTGTTCACACTTTTCCAACCTGTAGAAGAATTTAACGTTAGTCATGATAACCACATTATCATAGTAGATATCCACGAAATCCATGTATATATATATCTACGAGAAACTATGATGAGCATGTGATTGTATATAAATACACACTATATTGGAGATGCCCAAACTAGGGCCATGGACCCAAAGGTGGCCTGTTATTTCATATATATGGCTCGTCATGCCGTATAGGAGAAGTGGAAAACGGTAAAAAAATTTCACAGAGCTTCATTTGTAATTGAACTTAATTCTTTTGTGTTATTAGAAGCTGCGAAAAATTGTATTGAAATTAAGACTTTTTTGCAGCATGCTTTGTGAAAATTAGCAAACAGGTACTTAAGGAGACTTCGAGGCAAGAGGAAATTGTCTGCTGTTTTTGAAAGAATACAGTATTTGCCTGTCATTACGAAACAAGTATGGCGGTGAGAACATTTACGCTATGCAACGTTCACTTTTGGCCCAAGCCCACGATCAAGTTAAATTTTTGGCCCATCACAGAAATTAATTTGGCCACCTCTTCACTATATTGACAGGTTTGTGGCCTGAATATATTTTTTATGTGCTTTTTGATTATCCCCTTCAACAATTAGTCCCCATTTGTTGTTAAAATAAGCTACACTCTTCTGGGAAGATGTTCCACTAGATTTTGCAGTGTGTTTGTGGAGATTTGTGATCATTTAGCCATGAGGGTTTGTAAAGTCAGGTACTGATGTAGTGTGAGCAGGTCTGGGGTGCAGTCAGTGTTCCAATTTATCCCGAAGGTGTTCAGTAGGGTTGAGGCCAGAGATTTATCGCAGGTCAATCAAGATCTTGCTCTTCAGCTATGTATACCATATCTTAATGGAGTTTGCTTTGTGCAGAGGGTGATTGTCATGTATAGAGTGGTTTGCCTTCAACTTTGTGCTAACCTTTTGGGGATGAACCACCTTTGGCTGGAAAAGTCAGGTGTTGCATGTGTGTGTGTGTCTGTGTGGCATTAAAGTATAATTTTGACCTTAAGACAGACACTTAACATGGGCCAATTTGTTATTAAATAATGATAGCATACCTCAGTACAGTATGTCCAGGACAGTGTGTATCAATGTACTTCAGTGATTGTTAGATGCAGTGTATTGTATTGTTGTAAATTCTATATTGCATACCTTGAAAGTTGTAGCCCAACAGCATACGGAGACATTCTAGAGAATTACATGTTTCCAATTTTGTTGCAACAGCTTTTGGTGTGATAATTAGACATATGAGTGTGACAGATAGGCGTTCACATACTTTTGTTTATATTGGATTAATATATAAATATTGTGTATTTTCTGTCATTCGGTTTCAATGGACATAAAGGCAAGTGCTCGTGTTAGAAGGCAGACATATACACAGACATATACACAATGTGGTTAATTACGAAAATCTCAAGTCAAATTTAGCATTCATGAAGCATGAACTTCAGATAAGGGCCTTTTGTACTGAAGTGTCTATCGGTGCATCCTTGAATTGAAGTCCCCCGGTACTAAATATCAATGTGTTTGTGAGAGACGGAGAGTAAAAAAAAAAAAGCAATAATAAACATTGAAAAAATACATCCTGCAGTTGAATATAAGCCATTATATGTTCTATCTACTACAAATAGCCTCAATAATTTACTCTGCTTTTGTCATACAGGTTGTGGGAGTTGTTCGGAGCGTGATACTAAACAAAATCTTTCAGAGCCCTATTCAATCTAGTGTACTCCAGCCTAAGTTGTGCTATTGATAATATTCACACTAGTTTGATTTCTTGAAGCGCTCTAATGACTCCTGCCTGAAAGCAATTTTTACGTTGCACTTTGCACCTGGGTGTGTGTGTGTTGCTGTGTGTCTGTGCGAGACGGCGAGCTGCCAGAGGCTCAGCATGCAGCATTACCTGTGTGGGGAGCTCTGTGTGTGTATGAATACATTAGATTACGACAGATGGCGAGAGTGATTGGTCGCACTCGAACAGAACCCACGCAGCTTACCTTACCTGATGCACATGCATGAAAGCACACAAAGACCGAGTCGCACATACCCAGTCTTCTTCCTGTATTCTTAATGTCTTTCGCGTGCAGGAGACATGTGCAGGTAAACGCGCTGCCTCAGACAGCATTTCTTGCTCCTTCGTTTTTTCCGTCTTTTGCCCTCGTCATGTCAAGGCAGTCTTGAGAAGTCAGCGCTCAGAAATTCTCGAGGGAGGCGATTTTCGCACCGAATGCACGTCTAAGAAGTGCAAACTGACAGAGACAGACATGGTTGGGGGTATGAGTGCAGAAAACGGTAGAAACTCTCATTATGAAGTCAGTTTGAACAAGTTTCCCCAACTGACGCCATGTTGGTTAAGCCCCCCAGGCTGCTGTTTTGAGGTATTTTCACACTCCTAGCTGTTTGAATGAAAAGTTACCCATGCTTCAGGATCTGATCAATGGCTTTGCCTTTTGGATCTCTGACAAGTGCAGCAATATTCTTGCAAAGAAAAAAAAGTTATTTTCCATAAATGGCTGATTTTTGTCAGAAATATGACGTTGCTAGTCAGGCACACGTGAGCTCTTACGGAGGACGCATAAAGATGCTTAGCCGAATTTAGATTAGCATTCGCGTGATTGGAGTGGGTTTTTAGGGCACACCTGTGCCTCACTTCATTAAACTTTCTGAACTGTTTATGCGAGAGAGTCTTGGCGTTACTGTCGTAAGCATGATGCAAATGCGAAAGAACTAAGCCACATGATCCCGTCACTGGAGTTTGTACCCGTGCCACAAAAAATAGGACTGATATTTTTGTGATTATCAGCACAGACACTATTAGTTAAAAAGATATCAATAAAAAAGTTATGGATTTTTTTACAGTATGTCCAGTTTCTCTGTACCTGCACTCAGTATCCCCTTAAGTTCCTGTTCTTGTAGAAGTGAAACACACGGTGCTTTTCAGTTGTTGCAGCCAACCCACCTCAGAGATTAACATACTGAGTGTTCTGAGATGCTTTTCTGCTCATCACGGTTGTAAAGAGTAGTTATTTAAGTTATTCTAGCCTTCATGTCAGCTGGACTCGGTCCCTGGTGGTCTAGTGGTTAGGATGCGGCGATTTCACTGCTGCGGCCCGGCTTCGATCCCCGATCAGGGAACCAACCCCAGCCACTTTTAGTGGTCCCAAGCCCGGATAAATAGGGAGGGTTGCGTTAGGAAGGGCATCCAGGGTAAAAACATGTGCCAAATCAAACATGCGGATGATCCGCTGTGGTGACCCCTAATGGGAGAAGCCGAAAGAAAGTATATGTCAGCTGGACTCTGGTCATCCTACTTAGACCTCTTTCATAAACATCTTGCAGATCTGGCTCTTTTTTTACCACAAAGTCTACATACAGTTGGGTGTCTAATTTTTTTACAAACTGAAGTTCTCGCGTCTCAGTGTGGACTTTGAAAACAGGGGCTTTTTCAACGTAACGACTTTGTAGTCATTGCCTCTACATTCAAAAGCCGGAAGGTAAAAAAAAAAAAAAAACGGCAGGCGAAAAAAACGACGCAGATCAGAGCGTCTTACGTTTTGCGCATGTGCAGCACGGGGACATGAGCATTTGATGTTTCAGTGTGAATTAACAACTTTTGGGAAGCAACTAAAAACGAAAGTGTGAACGCAGAGTGTTTTTAGACAAAGACGCCATGCCATGATTAAAGTCACATGGGGTCACATTTGCTCCATTTTGAAGTTTGAATCAGATTAAAATGGAGAAAAAAAAGAACTTGATTCTTGACTTGTATTTTATTGATTGTGCAATTGGATGTGCTAATAAAGTAAATTTAGAGTGCAACTATCCACTCTCGCGAGGTGGTGACTTTTTAGAAATATTATATTTGGTCATGACACGAGTTACAACTTGTGGACCAAAGTGGGTCCGGCAGCAGCAAATGTCACAGCCCTTGTTGCTATAGTGATAACCAGGAAAAAAAAATATGCCCAACCCAATTAGCAGTCGCTGTGCTTGCACCTGCATGAAAATAAAGCCCTTGATTCTCTATTGCTTTTTTTTTCACTGCATTTTCTGTGCTACAGTAAATTTATGTTTATAGCTGTGGTGTGACTGTAATATTCAATCACTTGCATTCAAACATTTGGGTTAGATGATGAAAAGGGAAATGAGGAGAAGGGAAATAAAGAAAGAGACACAAAGAGTAGGAAAGCCTTCATTTTATTTAATGCGGTTAATTATGCAGCAAAGAAACAGTGTTTAAGGGTTAAGATGTTGCATTACTTTTCTTCGACACAATCATTTGCTTCAAATTGTCCAAAAAAGACATTTATTCCTGAGACCCCTGTTGTTTTATATCACACCTATCAAGAGGTGTGGGGTGTGTGTGTGTGTGTGTGTGTGTGTGTGTGTGTGTGTGTGTGTGTATATATGTGTGTGTGTGTGTGTGAGTGTGTGTGTGTATGTGTGTCTAAAAAGCTTTGTCTGGGTAGGTGTTAAGCACCCAGTGAGGATGAAAGAATATGAGACTGTTGTATTTTCCATCCACACACACACACACACACACACACACACACACACACACACACACACACACACAGACACAAACACAATTACATTACAGGCGGTTGCGTATTTTTTTCGTATGCGCAGAACTCTCATTAGTCTCTTCCACCTGAATCTTCTGGATCAATCTGGGATCTACTGCTGCTAGGGTTTACTTGTTTGTGTGTGTGTGTGTGTGTGTGTGTGTGTGTGTGTGTGTGTGTGTGTGTGTGTGTGTGTGTGTGTGTGTTTGTGTGTTGAATTGGTGCTATGGTGGGTGTAAATTTGTTGCCAGGATTGACTCAACCACTCGGCGAGAGACAGACTGAGGCATACGTCTGCTCTTATTATCAGCCCAGCACCTCCCAGGAGGAATAGGTCTAGTCAGTGTGTGTGTGTGCGTGTGTGTGCGTATGTGAGAGAGTGTGTGTTGGCCAGTGAAATCAGTGCCTCGGAACACTGAAACCTTTCGATGGGCAAGGTGTAAAGCAAGATGCATCTTGACAGGTTGAGGCTAAGGGAATAGCAGGTCACTGTTTATTCTACTTTCACATCTTTTATTAAATGGAAAGGGGTTTCAGGGGGAAGATCAACGACTGAGGTGTAGGTCAAAAGTAACGATGAAGAAAAAAGGAAATTGTAAAAGAGTGTGCAAAAGTCATAGAATGTAGTACAACGATCACCTACAGCTGAAGTAGCAAAGCCATCTGTGCCTAAGAGCTTCCTTCTGATGCATGAGTAATAATTAGAAAATGAGTGGCGATGACTTCACTGATCTCAAGAGGAATCATTCATGTAATTGGGGTGAAAGTATAATTACCACCGTCCAGTTGGGAAAAAAAAACATTCACGTCAACCCTCGGAAGAATCAGAATAATCGAAGCTTTCTGACTTCCACAGTTTTTTTAAACAAAGCTACAAATAGGGCAACTTGCACAGTCAACATGATCCATCCATCATTACATTGTGATCTTTCATTGATTCATATTGAGTGTTGACATTGTTCTGGTCAGTGCTATGATGAATCTAGAGTGTATCCCAGAAGGCAAGATAAAAATACACTGTAAATAAGATGGCAGTCCATTTCAGAACATTGAGACACACTCATTCATACGCTATAGGTTTGCGGACACAATCATAGGCATGGTACGTGTTTTTTGAGCTTTGCTTTCTACAATTAATCTAAATTTGCTCTTAAAGTTCCCTCCATTCTGCTGGGAAGATGTTCCACTAGACTTTGGAGTGTGCTTGTGGACCTTTGTGCTCACACGCAAGGGTGTTAGTAAAGTCAGGTACTGATGAAGGTGAGGTGAGGAGGCCTGGGGTGCAGTCAGTGTTCAAATTCTTCCCAAAAATGATTCAGTAGGCTTGAGATCAGAGCTCTATAGCATTTCACTGAAGATCTTACGCTCTAAATGATGTACACCAAATCTTCAAGTAGCTCGTATTGTGCACAGGGGCATTATCGTGCTGGAGCAGGTTTGGGTTTCCAAGATCAAGTGTACGCAAAATGTTTTTGTAGCGCATCTAAAGACTATACAATTGTGTGCCTCCAGCTTTGTGGTAACAGTTTGGAGAAGAACCAAACATAGCAGGAAAGGTCAGGTGTCCCAATACTTTTGTCCATATAGTGTAACTAGGAGCATTTTGGGAAATAGAAAGAAACTCTAGAGATCCTGGAGATATGACTGCAGTTTAGATCATCCTGGCACTCTTTACTCAAGATGTTGTTCTAATAATTAAACAGTACAATTCCCTTTAGCCCTAAGAGTGTTACAAAGTTAGTCTAGGATGTTGACCAATTAGTTCTAGCTTGCTCCAACTTATCTGCAGTTGTCTGATTAGCAGCTTTGGTTTCCAATTTCTGCCAAGCTCTGTCATGTACTTGGACTTAAATCTTGACCTGAAAACCTAAATTATGATGGGAGAGTTCATCATGGGAGTTCATCATGGCTCAATTACTGAGCTCTTCAAACATTTCTTATACCAGCAAAAGTAATAATATTGAACCCGGCTGATTAATTCTTTCATTCTTTTTGATAAGTGCTTTATCCAGGGCAGGCTTGTGGTTGATCTGGAACTTGTGTTGGAAACACTGGGCATGAGGCAAGGTTATTGCCTTGTTCGGATACCACACATTCATACACAGGGAAGGCTTAGCGTACACAATCTATGTAGCTACCAGCATGTTTTTTGGTAAGTTAGAGGAAACCTGAGAACTCCAGAGGAAACCCAAATCAAACTGCAGACCCCGGAGCTGTCAGGTGGTAATGCTAGTGTGCTGTTTCTGCCCTGAGCCGATGTTAATTGTAGATCATAAAAAAACACCACATTTGGTGATAATTTAAAGTTTCCTTTCTATTATGACTTTTTTTTTTCATTAGCAATTCGTACCTACCAGCCACATACAGTACAACAACCTGGCATACGTTTATTTGCTCCCCACATGCATCAATGAGCCTTGGCTGCCCATAACCCTATCACCGGTTCACTACCGTTCCTTCCTTGAACCACTTTTGATAGATACTGACCACTGCAGACCAGGAACATCCCACAAGAGCTGCAGTTTTGGAAATGCTCTGACCCAGTTGTCTAGCCATCGCAATTTGGCCCTCATCAAGCTCACTCCTTACACTTGCCCATTTTTCCTTCTTCTAACACAACAACTTTAAGGACAAAATTTTCACCTGCTGCCTAATATCCAACCCACTATCAGGTGCAATGATGAATAGATAATCAGTGTTATTCATTTCACTGGTCATAATATTATGATGCCATAATGTTATGCCTGATCGGTGGATTTCTTCAGTGTATTCAAACTGTGGAGGGTGAATGATGGTACATGATTCCCTCGCCATGAGTGTTGTTTACGATGTCACTGAATAACGTAACTAACTTGAAGGGAAATGCTAATTGCCCTATATTGCATACATGAATCAAAAGACACCAATGGTCAGCAAGTGTCACAGTAATTAACAAGTAATTAATTAACAAGTAAATTTTGTGAATGACTGTTGTATTTTGGGGCGTTGAATCACGGAAAAAGTTTCCATCCTTCCATCCACAACTTTATTGTAATCCCAGACTGGTAGCTGCTGATCAATGCTGGAGAACTAGCTCATTGCCTGAAAATTGCCCATAACTAAATTTAGGCGAAAAAGCTGCAAAAGTGTGAAATTTAGTCTGTCTAAGATGCATCTCCAGAGAAACCTCAGAGTTGCAAGGGGGTTTCTAAAGAGGAGAGCTGAGAGCAAATACCTTTAGCTCCTGCTTAAGCATAATGCTTTGTCATGCTTCCCTTTTCTGCACGCAAACTGAGAGAATGGGAAAAAGGTGGCGCTCAAACCCTCCAGCGAATAAAAAATAACATGCGCCGTTCTTCTCTTAGTGCTCTCCACCTCAATTTTGCCTGGTCTAACCCTCTCACTCGTTCTGACTCAGACGCCGCTGGCGATTCTGCATAATGTTCTCAGACGACATAAAAAGAAAATAAAAGTTCAGTGAGAATGAAAGCAAAAAGTACCAGCGAAGACGAAATTCTAATAGTGCGATGAGGGTTTTGCGATTAATAAATCAGGGAATTATTATTATAATATTGTTCTGAGAGATATGGTTCGCTGCCAACAGGAGGAGGAGGAAAAAGGGAAGGCATACAAATGTTAATGAAATGCAGAGTTTTAGTTCATCTGAAACTATTTATGTACCGCTTATTCGATATATTTAACATTTTGTACCTTGTCTCTCGTTTTCTTCCTGCACCCCCCCCCATCCTGCTCCATCACTCCATCTGTTCATTTCCTCCCTCCTCCTATTAATTTTTGTCTTAACCATCGTTCCTTATATTTTTTCCCATCTTCCCCTTTGTCCTGAATGCCCCCCCCATATCATTTCAAATCTTCCACAATTGTTCCTCCCCCCACCTTATCTGTTTCTCTCTGTATTTCACCACCTCCTTCTCATTCTTTGTCTCACACACCCTCTCTTCCTCCATCCCTCCTTCAATCTCCTCCTCCATCAATCGCTCTCTCTCTCTCTCTCTCTCTCTCTCTCTCTCTCTCTCTCTCTCTCTCTCTGTCTCCAGGTGCCTTGCAGATCGAGCGGAGCGAGGAGACAGACCAGGGGAAATATGAGTGTGTAGCATCGAACTCGCAAGGAGTGCGCTACTCCTCCCCAGCCAATCTCTACGTGAGAGGTACGGATAACAGTAGGTACCCCATAGGTAATCCGCATTCATTCAAGGATCAGCAGGAGAGCTGACTTCCCCTTGCACTTTAATTTAAAAACGACCACCAAAAAACGCCAAAAAACGCCAGTGTTGCACTATTATATAAAGTCAAATAAAAAAAAACATAAAATATTTAAGGTAAATAAATAAAGACCGATACATAATTATTATAGGTTTCATTTTCTGAGCACAGGCTCGTCGTTCGTCGAGTTCGCACACGTTGCTGTCAATTCCCAATCTGATGCTTATATCATTAAAAGAAGCTAATTGGTAAGAAATGAATTGGGTTTGTTGCCGTGTAATAGCTTCCCCTAACTTAATTAGTGATATTTGCTGTTGGGCTAAACACTGCGAGCTGTTTGAAGCGTAACAGTGCACAAAGTGCTCCTGTTCATTTAACAGAGAGAGAGAGAGAGAGAGAGAGAGGGAGAGAGAGAGAGAGAGAGAGAGAGAGAGAGAGAAAGGTGAGTGCGTATTTGGCTGAGATGAGGGTGAACGTGGCAGCTTGCTGCACGGCCTGTCGTGTAAGATTAGTACCACTTAGGTTTCTAATTTGTGAAGTCTCTCAAAGCCTGTATCTTGTGGGTTACAGTGATACACGTGTAGAGCCCAAACAGCAGGCATGCTAATTTTACACAAACACCAAGATGGGTGTTTTTTTTCTTTTTTACTCTTTTTATTTTTTAAGATTCACTCAGATTTCCAAATGTTCCAAACTTCCCAAATTTTTGGTTCACAAATCTTCCTAATCTACCTGATTGTATAGATAATATATCTGGGTCATTCTACACAAGTGGTGCAAATGCAGGACTGCTGTGTTGAAATCGGTTATTTGTGATATACAATTTCACCAAAACATCTTATTTCATTTCAGAAACTGGACCTAAAGTGTACTTTGACTGAAAAAAAAAAATGTTTGCAACAACTTTGTTAAATAATCTTCTTAAAATATTGTTTTTGTTCACGTGTCCCCATAAATCCACTTTTCTTGGATAGAAGTAGTTTTTAAAATTCAGTTCATGATAATTGTCACCTATGAATTTTTTATCTAACATTACAAAAAAAAAAACAATAAAAAAATAATGTCAAATGCTTAAAAACTCACATTACCTTTTAATAATTAATTAAATAATTAATTCCTAGTTATTTCATAGCTATAATTAAAAACTTCAAATAAACCTTTTAAAACTTATTATTTAAATGTTGTCATCTATTTCTTTTTCTATCTTATTTCTATATATATTTATTAGTTATTTATTATTCTTTTATTTATTTTTTATTTCTTCAAGTTTAGACTATGAACAGAGATGGCACAGTCACTTTTTGGCACAGATCAGCTGATATCAATACCTGTATAATATAAATATAAACTGCTAAGTTTTTCATTTATTTATTAGTTAGTGCGTTTGTTTATTTATTTATTTGTCCTAAAGCAATTCATTTAAAAAATACTGGGAAAAAAATGGAAAAATAGGAAACAAACCTCACATGAAATATAAGAAAAAGGCTTGCAGCGCAACCATATGAGGATTGAATTTTTATTCCAACAAAAATCACTTAAATAGTACATATGAATTGATATAATTAAGTAGAAAGTATAATGAAAGCAATTCTAAAAATAATTGTTTTTGAATATGTGGGAAATTTTTTTACATTTTCTTGTAAAGGAATTTTTGAGTGCAGATCAGAGTACATGCTTGAATAGTCCACTGGTTGTTGTTGTTGTTGTTAATCTTAGGCCACATGGTTTTTGTTGGTATCACATGACCTATTTACGTGAAATTGTTGCGCTACAAGCATTCCTCTGATATTTCACGCTGTATGTAGTAAATGTATACACATCAAAGTTTCTTTTTTCTGATATCTGAGCCACCATTTTGTGCAGGTATTGATCCAGGGCTGATCGTACTAATGCCTTTGCCTTTTTTCCTTTGTGACCTAAACTCGCCCTCTTAGACGAGTCTTTAGTATACTTTGATATACTAACTTGATTTCAGCCCTTTGTCTTAACATGACATATTTTTCTTTATTTTTGAAAATGGTTTATATTTGATTGCTTTAGCTGGCATCCTGTATTCCTGCTACATTTGTGCTCTGTTTGGTTGACTTGCTTTTTAAATTGTTTGATCAGTAAATTTTTTTTTTCATAAATATATATATATATATATAAATAAAATTACATTATGATACAGTTGCAGCGCATTGCACAACTTTAGTAGAACGACCCATAGAGCTATATTTATCACGCATCTTAGTGTAACATAATAAATATCAATGATCTATATTTATTAAGCTGACCATAAAATCTTATGCTCCTTCTAAACCTGAATATGATGTTTTGCATGATTAATATTAACTCTGTTAACTATTACTCTAATAACTTGCAGGATTTGCCTTTTTTTTTGTCTTGTTTCCAACTAATCCTAACGACTGACCTGTTTTTGGATTTCTCCTCTGTTAACCATGAATATAATAAATATGATGGGGTAATAATTCTGCCTTTAACGACCGCTTTAGATACAATTATCTGCATTGTGACTTGATGTCCTTGGTTTGCTTTTTATATATTTATATATTTTTTGTTATTTTTTTTTTCTTTTTCTTGTCTGAGCAGAACAAGGCCTTAAAATCGGAGCTGTGTTTGGATTGATAATTCAATATCACAGCCACGTAAAAAATAAAATAAAGTGTGCCAAATAAGTTGTGGATGTTATGATAAAATGCTTTTAAAACTTAAAAAAAATGAGAATGACGAGAGCAACAGGTAAGCAGTGGGATGGTTGAGGAGGACGGGAATGTGGCAGGTTGAAAGTCGATTTGCGGTGGCCTTTTTTACTCTCTTTCTGTGTTTCCTGGTTTTCTTCTCGGCTCCTCATGTCATTGTGTTCTGCATCAACCCCCCTTACACCCCTCAGAGCTACGAGAAGGTTGGTGTGTTTTTGGTTCTTTTCTCTCTTTTTGGTTTTTTTTACGTTCACAATCGGAGAAAATTGAAACAAGACATAAAGACTAATTAAATATTAAAGAATAATAAACGCTAGCTATTTGACAGTGTGTCAATGCCAGATCATGTGTCATAAATACAAACTAATCTAGTAATTATAGCCACCAGCATTTATGTAGGGTTATGTTAACCTCTTTGCATTGCATTGTGGGATCTATTTTTCTTGTTTGCTAAAGCCCTTCCTATCAGAAGACCTCCTCTTCCCATTCTCTATCTCTTTTTCTCTCTCGCTGCACGCATTGCCATGGAAACCCAGCAATTGGAAATATTCTGAAGTTTGTGCATGATGGGAGAATGTGCGAATGCTTGCATGCCTGAACAAAAGAAGCTTATTGATGAGTCTTTGAGTGTCATCTTGTTGCTTCACGCTGTCCATGACATGTCTCTGCCTTTCTATAATGGCTTGTTATATTTGGAGCTTGTGTCGTGTTTCGTCTGCTTCTGCCAAAATGTAACGTTTTTTTTTTGTTGTTGCTCTGTTTATATCATTGGATTTGCTTGTCTGTGTGTTTGTTGCTTAGCTTTTTGCATGTCCTTGTTGTTTATGAGCGTGAGTGTGTGTGACTTACTAATCATTAACACTCATGTGTCTGATATTCTCTATACTGAGATTGATTCATATAACGGATTTGCTGATTCTATCAAGATAATTTCCATATGGTCTCATAATAGATGTGGCTCGTGGCTATACGTATTATTATTGCAAGTGAAACACATTCAACATTAACCTACAGTCTACTAGGGCCATTTTTTATTATTTTGTAGTAATTCAAGTACAAACATTTATTTATTTATTTAATATCTACTACATCTCATAATTATATATTTCAGAATAGTTATATACAGGAAACGCCTTTGCATACCTACGATGTGGTGTAAATGGTAAAGAGATGAATAAAAAAGTGTTAAAATGGGACATGATTATATTTGGGATATGGAATATAAAAGTGTTGTGGGTTGTATTGCTCTTAACTGAATGCACACGTTCAAATAGACCCAAACCACACAATGCACACTAAATAGTATGCCTAAATAGCAGTGATGTGTTGTTTTGTAGAGTAATATACCATTTGAGTGGCAGCCCAAATATGTGCAGTTTGAAATTAATGGACGTTATAGACATATTATGAGAATAAAATCAGTATGACTGTGAGTTACTTAGTACCTGATGCAATAACCTCTTGGTAATAATTTCTCCTAAGAGCTAGCTAAAGTTCAATGTAGCGAAAAGCTATGTCAATGACAGTGTGTAAAATAGCCACACAAACCTAAGTATTGATATTAGCTTTAGAGAACAGCTAGTTAAACCTCAGTATAGGGAACAGCTATAAAGAAATAGCTAGCTAAAGCACAGTGAAGAAAATAGCATTAGAAAACAGCTAGCTAATCTTTAGTAAAGAAAATAGCTATAGAGAACAGATAGCTAAACCTCAATAAACCTTAGCATAAAAAACAGCTATAGTGAACAGTTAGTGAAAGCTCGATGTAGAGAACATCTTGCTAAACCTCGGTATAGAGAAAGAGCTATATAAACGTCTCTATGTTAAGTATGTAACCCTAGTTCCCTGAGGAAATGAGATGCTGTGTCAGAACGCATCGGGAACGCAACTGCGTTGTCAGTGCTCTAAGTAATGAGTCTAATCAGTCAAAATTGAAGACAGGCTGTCACCGGCGGGGTGACGTCACAACCAGGGAGTATAAGGCGCACCTGGATAGAAGACTACTTCAGCTTATGTAACTGTGAAGGAAGCGTTAAGGGGCGCCGGAGGTGTGGCTAGAGACGCAGCGTCTCGTTCCCTCAGGGAACTAGGGTTTCATACGTAACCTAGAGACGTTTCCTTTCAGGAATTTGAGCTGTGTTGGAACGCTTTGGGAATGAGAGTCTAATAACACCACACCGACCAGTCCCTGACTAGTGTAAATGAGCACAACTGAGTGGAAAGACAGAGGTGCCAGGAGTGGCACAGAGGTCATTGTTGTAAAGCCTGGTAAAGGTGAGCAGGGTGGACCACCCCGCAGCATCACAGAGGTCTTGAAGGGACACTCCAGAGGACCAAGCCTTACAGGCTGCCACACTTTGGGTCGAGGAAAGGTTGCGCCACAGCATCCAGTCCCAACGGAGCTGGTGGATATAGGGAGAACCATAGGGCTTTTGCCAAAATCTCCAAAAAACATCCCACAACCTGGGGATGGGGATGCCACTCCTCTGGCTTGGACCCCTGTCTCGACAGGGTGTCTGCTACCTCATTCAAGTGGCCCGGGATATAAGCTGGAGGATCTGGCACGCTAGCCTTTACTTCGAATTCAGACCCCCTAGTGGTTGATATAGCCGAAGGGAAGGACCCGATATTGGAATGCTTTGACCCCAAAAGCAAACCTAACTAACTTCATGTGAGAAGGGAGGATGGGTACGTAAAAGTACGCATCCTTTATATCTACTGTGACAAACCGATCTGATCTGAGACACGACTTGTTTAAGGGGTCAGCATCCTGAACCGTAGCCCCATCAAAGAGCGGTTCAGTTGACGTAGATCTAGGATAGGACGCAACCCACTGTCCTTTTTGGGCACTATGAAGTACCGGCTGTAGAACCCTGTCTGATGGATGGACCACCTCGATGGCCTTCTTTTCTCAGGAGAGTATATTCTTCTCGTTCCAGGACCAGAGTCTGCTTGCTTCTTACCAGAGTGAGAGAGAGCCCGTTGAACCGGGGCAGGCGAAACCTGAACTGAATCGCATAGCCTCGCATAATCTCTTAAGGGTATCACTCTCTTGAGACTGACCTCTGATGTGTCCAGCGCCAGGGCAGTGCCCAGACGCAGCTCTAGAAACAAGGTCTCCTTTGTGGCCTGTAAGGCCAGATGGGCGGATCTCAGAAAACTGTCTGCCCAAGGTATCTCCTAGATCCAGCTCCTGCAGCAGGTCGGCTTGGTATGCCTGCAGTACCGACATGGTGTGCTAACATCCAGCTGCCTGACCTGCTGAGGTGTAAGCCTTACCCACCCACGCTGAGGTAGTGCACAGGGGCTTGGTGGGTAATGTCGGGGGTTTTAGGGAAAATGCTACACCCGGGGAGAGATAGTGTGCTAGTGTCTCTTTAACCTGTGGCATGACACTATAGCCATAACCCTTAAGCCCAGAGACGTTGGAATAAAACGCGGCCTTGGGGCTGAAGGGGCGGGACGAGAAAGGCCACGCCCAGGACCTGGACACCGCGGAGTGCAGGTCAGGGGAAAACGGCAACCCCTGACGTGGAGGCTGTGACACTAGGGGCTCACCGGCCGGCTAAACTATCAAGCTCAGTTATGGCAATCGGCTCTCTTGAGAGCTGAAATCGCATGCTCCGCTCCCAAACAAGCCACACACACACTGTGTGTATTCCTTCCCGAAATGAAACGAGGACAGGGAAAAGCACATGGCCGAAACGTGTGCTTGGTTTACTCAGATGCCTTTATTCTTTTGACAACACAAACAGACAAACATTAAATTTCACACAGAGGGCTTCATGAATGAACAGAAGCTGAAGCAGTCTTTTCTCCAGGTACGCTTTACACTCCCTGGTCATGACATCACCCTGCCGGTGACAGCCTTATAATATTATTATGTTTAGGTGGTCACATGACTTGCTGGACATAAGAAATTATTTAAAGGTGCAGGTAGAAGGAATTATGATGTTGAAATGAACATGTTCAATATATTTAGTTTCATTATTTTAGTACAAATTATCATTAAGTAGTCCATGAGAAGAAGCTTGTCAGCACACTGGCTTGCAGTGCATGAGCAGGACAACAACCCTAATAATCTCATGCTGGCTAATCTGATGTGTTGATCTCCTCATGCTGAAGGTGTTCAGGCAGATTATGCTAATGCGAGCCTCTAGGTGTGACGGCAGTGAGGGATATTCAGAAACGTATCATCGCTGCGAGCCCTGGCCTGTTAAAGAAGTTCTCACCTTGAGCACGCGTTAAGAAATCCGATTACTGTGCATTCAGATGGGATTAAGATATCAATAGGGTTTAAGCAGTGATAAAATACGAGTATAACCTTTGATAAAAAATAATTGGAATATCTATATTTTCTATCAATCCTTTGTTATTTCTTCTGTCAGACGAGAGTTGTTACATATTTATTTGGCTCTGGATCTGCGTGTTATTGAACGTGTTCGGACCTGTTCAATATTTCTTCGATTATTATTATTATTATTATTATTATTATTATTATTTAAAAACAACTGTTTTTTTCTTTTTTGTCTAATTTATCGCTTTGTGCAATTCACAGTTCTAATTGTGTTGATAATTTTGTAGAACAGTTATTATATAGTATTTTATTGTTTATATAAGTAATATATATTAAACTATAAAAATAAATATAGTATATAAATATATAGTAAACTTATACACAGTGACTAGTACAGCAGATACAAAGGCAGACGATTTATTACGTAAAGAGCAACAACACAACTAAACAACCATAAAATAAAACAAGAACAATAAAAACTCAGACTGCAAGGGCTAATGGGTAATACAGCTCTGGCGCTACCGTGACACATAACAAAAAAGTAAAAATAATATTAATAATTAAAACTATAAAACTAAGTGTAAACATTGTGGTGCTGATGCTTTTTATATTTCGAAAGACCATAGATAGAGGCTGGTGACTTCTGTTGCTTCTCCATTTGCTGCTATAGTTCCTGATACTTAAATAAAACTATAAATGAATAATAAGTACAACTGTGATCTTGAAAAAAAAATTAAGTATTTATTTTTCTTTAACACAACACCACATTGTGTTTTATTGCTTAGCCATTCAAAGCTCTCTGATTTAAATGCAGCATTAAAGAGGTTAAGAATGATATGATAACCAGCTGAGCTTGATAATCGTTCTTTGGGAAAGCGCAAGGCGGATGGTATGCACGCTGTGTGTCTGTCACCTTCGAGTCAGATAAAAAAAAGTGTTGGTTCGCTGCTCTTTTTAAAGGGTGACATCAACTGCTTGAGCTAGATGTCTCCTCTTCTATACACATTCGGTATTGGCGGGAGATCCTGCTATTTCTCTGCCAATCATCACGATAATGCCAAGACAGTAAATGGTATTAAGGTGAATATTATACCAATGCTGGTATAAATGAATAAATGATGACATTTGCTGAACAGTGTTAAACAGGTGTTAGAATCCTGTAATTATATATATATAAAAGTGACATTTCAGCGACTATTTTAGTATATCTTTTCAAGGGACTATACTAATACTACACAGTTTTGACATGCTTACTTAGGGTGTACTCACTTTTTTTGCCAGCTATTTAGACAATACTGGCTGTATGTTTAGTTATTTTTATTATTGGTATGACATTATTATTAGTTATTTTTAGGACACTAAATGTATAATGTTTTACAAGCTGCACATTGACTACTCGAAAATACATCCTTGTTTAATTTCTATATTATTGTCCCTTGAGAAGAAACTGAAATAGTTGCTAAAATATGAGGGGTGTACATACTTTTGTGTGAATATATATCTTGGTGACTAGGGCAGATATGCCAGGCCGGAGATACGGAGCCATTTGGATGTGGCACAGACAGTCTCCCGCCGTCTCCTCCAGCTGTCTAGAAAATGGCCGCCCTTTGGCCTTAACCTCGGCCCTTGTTTGAAAGCTAGTGCTTTATTGCTGCACTTATGGTGACTGTAAAATTATAAGGCAATAACTCAGGCTTGTTCTTTACATGGATCTCATTGGGAGCAAGGATAAGAATTCTGTTTTTAATGCGTCTGATTTACAAGGCCAAATCGCATTTGGCTAAATAGTACAAATAGCAGACAGCAGGGCTATTATCACTTCAACAATAATAATAAAAAAAAAACATCGATTCGGACATGCTCTTAATACAGAAGTGGATATTTGTCATGTCTAGACGGCTGACTAGTCAACCCAATGCTCTTTATTAGAAACAGTTTAAAAAGGCATTTGAACCGGATACTGCTAAATAATAGCATAGCCGTTTTTTGTTTTTTTTCCGTCTTGTGTTTATACATCAGTGTGCTATGAAGATATGGTAATCGTGCCATTAGCCTATGTTCAAAGGCAGTTATTTGGAATGTTTTCTGTGTGCTTGCTGCATTTGTGAGACTGAATTGGAAACAGTCTGGATTGAATGCTGCATGCTGTGAATGCCGCTTGCTTTCGGCGCAGTGCTGTGAGCTCTGTCTAAATATGCCTCCGCTGATGATTCATATCTGTGCATGCATTCCTGTTTTTTATGATCACTTATCTTTAATCAAGGCAATGACTTGTTTTAGGCTTGTTAATGTTTGTCATATTATTTTTTTATTCTTGTCCAATTCTGGGTATCCTCCGGCGCATGCAAAAACTGCAACAACTGTATGAAAATTGAAATGTATTTATGATTGTGAGCGTTTGAATAATCCATGAACTGTAGCATTCATAATGAGATACGGTTCACCTAAATGCTGACGGCCGCATCTACATTCCCATTCCCACCAGTGTAGCTGCATCATGAGCGTCATCTCTGTCTGACACTCCCTGTTTTTAAATCTCTAATCTCCATAAGGCTGGTGACCTGATTACCTAGCAGGATAGCCTGAGCTGAATAGCTTAACCTAAAGCTGATATATTTGTGTTCCTGGCTAGTCTGACGGGCTTATATTCTCCCCGAGGCCAAAGCTGCCATTTAAAACATGATCCCGAGTAGTGAATCCCCCGTAAGCCGTGAAATCAAATACGCGCTTTTGCTCAGAGACCTGGCTCGACTCACACAAAAAAACCTACTCCCAAGAAACAAGAACCTGGGCTTGAACTGCTTCATTAAATTTAATGTTCTTGCTTTGTAGGATGTGTACACGAAACCCAGCGGTAGTGTGTTATGGCTCTAAGTGGCACTCCTTGAGAATTAATTGCTTTTCGTAAAAATATCTCAATGCGAAATCTTGTCATGTAATTGCACCGAAACTACTATATTGGACAATGGTGGAGTTGCTAAATAAGTCTTTTTTAACAGATATAATTATAGATGTTTTCTTGAATATGCTAATACACTTGGCAGACATTTTAATAAGAACATCCAGTCAGCAATTAGTGTGGCAGCAGGACAGTGCATAAAATCACACAGGTGCAGGTTAAAGGCTTTAGTTAATATTTTTTTTTTATCTTCTGGAATGTTTACACAGAATAGTGCAAAAAACGCAAAAAACAAAAAATTCTGAGCAGAAGTTCCACAAGCAGATATGCTTTATTGAGGATAAAAGTCCAAGAAGAACGAAAAGACCGATCTGAGACTGCGAAAAATTCTATATAATAACCACTCTTTGTAAATGTGGTGAGCAGAAAAGCACCTCAGAAAGCACAAAAAGTTAATGTGGCTGGACTACAACAGCAAAAGACTACGTCATGGTTCCAATCGTGATCCAAGGCTATGTTCTCACAAGTTCTCTAAAATTGACCATTTAAAAATTGACCAAGTCATTTTTCCATTTCTCTACATCTTGTCCTGCTTCTTTCTGATGTTAGGTATAAACATTAACTAATGCTCTTGTCTTGAATCACATTTTATGTATTGTTTGGGTGCTTCATGATGAATGAGCAGCTCTACAGTCGTTCCTCTTGAAGCAACCAGCGAGTTTTTGAGAATACATAAATAGATATTAGTCTAAAACACAGTTCCCAATAGTATGCTAGTAACCTATCAGGGTTCGTTGCTCCATACCTCCCCTCCTTTCTCACGAGTCTGTCCATGTTTGCATTCTGTCTCCTGTCCCATTAGTTTGGATTGCGGAACCTTCGATGCTGTAGATGCGCTTCAAATAAATCTGACCGTTACTTAGACATTTCATCAATCCACTAAGCAGTGTTGAACGCTTGGAGCGTGTCTTGGCATACCTTCTTTATCATTACCGTCCCTCCCTTCTCTCGAGTTTGCTCTCTCACTCGTCTCTTGCTCAGACACACACCTATCACTCCTCTTTCTGACTTCTGAAAATCCGTCTCCTTTTGCTGCATTCCATCTCTCTTCTAATGTGTGGAAAAAATAGGCACATAGTACATTACCATAATTTTCATTCCTCACCATCTCCTTCTTTTGTTTTCTTGTCACTTATTTATTTAATTTGTTTATTTATTTATTTACTTATTCAGACTGAGCTAGATCTGCCAGGAGAGAGTAGATGCAGTTTTCCTTTTGAATAGCTTTGACAGCAGGAGTTGCCTTGTGGTGTGTTTGCATCTAGTCTCTAACACACACTTGGAGCGTAACACATGTGTGTGTGTGTGTGTGTGTGTGTGTGTGTGTGTGTATATATAGAGAGAGAGAGAGAGAGAGAGAGAGAGAGAGAGAGAGAGAGAGAGAATCTTACAGAAGTAAGTAAAATCCTCACATTTCTGCAACTGTTTTAGTATATTTTAGACAATACTATAGAAATAAAACGTGAATATGTTTTAGAGTGGTCAGTGTGCAGCTTGTATAGCAGTACAGATTTTCTGTCTCTTTGAAAATAACTCAACATGCAGCCATTATTGTCTAAACAACTGGCAACAAAAGTGAGTACACCCTAAGTGATGTACTTTGTGTAACCATGCAAATCCACATGTCCTATTCATTCTGTTTATGTTTTTGGCTGCTTGACAGATTATACAATTTTGTATTAAAGCAGTAAAAATTTGGTACAATTCTCTTATACTGACTACTGAATGTTCAACATGCCACCTCATAGTAAAGACTCTCGGAGGATTTGAGAATTCGAATTGTTACTTTGTCCGCAAAGATGCCGAGGCTATAAGAAGATCGTAACACCCTGAAACTGAGTTACAGTACAGTGGCTGAGGTCATACAGAGGTTTTCCAAGACGGATTCCACTCGAAACTGGCCTCGCAAGGTCCATAATAGAAGTTGAGTCCTCGTGCTGTGCCTCAGGTGCAGAAGCTAACTTCAAAAAACAGACTCATGAGTGCTGCCAGCATTGCTTTAGAGGTTGCAGAAAGCAGAAGGTCCGCTTGTCAGTGCTCAGACCAAATGCCGCACACTGCAACAAGTCAGTTTGCATGACCGTCATCCCAGAAGGAAACCTTTTCTGAAGCTGCATCACAAGAAAGCCTGCAAACAGTTTGCTGAAAAGAACCTGTCCAAAAGCATAAATTACTGAACTCATGTCCTGTAGTCTGATGAGACTAAGACAAAATTGTTTGGCTCAGATGATATCAATCATGTGTGGAGACGCCCTGGTAAGGAGTACCAAGAATTGTGTCTTGCCTACAGTCAAGCATGGTGGAGGAAACACATAACACACGCACTGGAGAGCTGAGGTTCATTGAGCTAAACATGGATTACAAAATATACTGTGACTTATGAAGCAGAACATGATGCCCTCCTTCAGAAACTGCCAAATGTGAGTTTTCCAACATAATAATAACCCCAAACACACCACAAAGATGACAACTGCTTTGCTGAAGGTAAAGGTGATGGAGTGACCAAGTATTTTTCCAGACCTAAACCCTATTGAGCACCTGTGGAGCATCCTCAAGTGGAAGGTGAAGAAGCATCATGTGTCTAACATCCAGCAGCTCCGTGATGTCATTATGGAGGATCCCAGCAAGATCCTGTCCAGTTCTGGTGAATTTCATGCCCAGGAGGATTAAGGCAGTGCTAATTTGACTGCTATTTTAACACTAATGGCTGTATGTTGAGTTATTTCCAGAAAACAGTAAATCTTTACTACTATACAAGCTGTACATTGACTACTCTGAAGTGTATTCAATTTTAATTTCTATAGTATTTTACTGTATAGTATCGTATAGTATTCCCTTGAGAAGATATACTAAAATTATTGCTGAGGTGAGAACTTTCAACTTAAACTTAGAAATACAGCACAAGGAGCCATGTTTTGAAAGAGAGAGTATGTAAGTGACTATAGAATGCTCTTATAGTTGATTTGCACCAAATAGCAGTAAACCTTTTAATAAACACAGCAAAACAGCAACTAACTTTACCGTTTTAAATGAACAATCATGTAAAAAGCAGGAAAAAAGGTCAATTCAGGCCAAATTCATCTACATGGATTTAACACAAAACCTTGAAAGTGTCATATTCTTTTTGTTGTGCAATTTTTTGACAGACAAACTTATCCAGAGCGACTGAACTTATTTAGAATATAATCTATCCCTCTTAATGTATAGGTTAGATGTTATATTTGCCAAATACACAAACCCACACGAGTTCCTTTCCTCTCTCAAGTCCAAACATTTCCATTATTCCAAGCAGCACACGTCGTCCTGCTCCCTCATGCACTTTTGCGAATCCATATCTGACGTGCTCAATAGATGAGCGCAGCCTGAACTGAACTGCCCATGAGGTCGATAGCTGCACGTATCGACCTGAGCCATGTCTGATCTTGAAAGGGCCCTGTTGGATCGAGCCTGGCCCTGAAGCTGCACAAAAATCCCATTTAAATTTGTCATTGTGCAGCGAAGCCGTGGGGAAGCTGAGAGCATTTCAGATCGGCTGCAAAAGCTGACGGCTACTCGGTAAAATTAAAGCTCACTGGAACAGGGAGACTGTTAAAAAGAAATATGCAGCATTATTATTCCCACTCGCTCCTGGCTGAGTTGCTAATGGCGGTGCGGTGTTATTCTGAAACGTTGCCGGGGTGAAAAAAAAAATTGGCAATGAGCAGGAAACCTCGTGTTAACATTTTATATTTGTGTTTTTGAGTTTTACATTCTTCCCTTTTACATTTCCTATACATAGCTCACTTAGTGTCTTGTTAAACCCCACAGTTAATGAATTCTCTGTCACTACTACAGAGTGGAAACACTCAGTGTCCTGCATTTGTTAAGGATTTCATTTGCCTTAATAATGTATTACGTATTTGTCTTTACATCCCTATACCATGTCGTCTCATAATATATATATATATATTTATTGTCTTTTAAAATATTACTTTTTAGATGTGCTTTTCCTGTCAAATCTGATGCCCAGCTCTTCCGTTCTATCTGCCTGATTATATCTGCAATCCCCACATGATCGTTTGCCATTATTGTTATCCCTGTCTCTTCTTTTGTCTTGTTCTCTGCTGCAGTTCGCCGAGTACCGCCCCGGTTCACCATCCTGCCCTCGAGTCATGAGATCATGCCAGGAGGAAGTGTAAATATCACATGTGTAGCAGTGGGCTCCCCCATGCCCTACGTGAAATGGATGCTGAACTCCGAAGACCTAACGCCTGAAGATGAGATGCCGGTCGGCCGGAACGTTCTGGAGCTGAACGGAGTGCGTGAGTCGGCCAACTACACCTGCGTGGCAATGAGCAGCTTGGGGATTATAGAAGCTGTGGCTCAGGTCATCGTTAAATGTAAGCGAGATATATTCGCAGACTGCTTACTGTTTTTGTCAGGCAGTTCTGACAAAGTCAGTTAAATTCTGATGGAAGATTCTTTTTTATTAATTCATCTGAAAGATACCATCTGTTATTTGTTATTTCGATAGCAATTGTCTATATTTACTTTGCAAATTGTTTTTCAAGAAGTGGCAAATATTACATTACGTGTTTCGACGTCTTGAAGGGTTTTTCTTTTCATCTTTATTTATATTCGTTTTGTTATTCGCCTCCAAAGCATGCATCAATTCAGAAACTCTTTACTGATCATTCTGTCACAGCATTACCCAGAGCTCCCGGCACCCCCATCGTGACAGAGACAACAGCCACAAGCATCACTATCACTTGGGACTCTGGCAACCCAGACCCTGTGTCCTATTATATCATCCAATACAGAGCAAAATCACCTGATAGCAAGTTTGAGACGGTGGACAGCATCACGACGACGCGCTACAGTATCGGTGGCCTCTACCCCAACACTGAGTATGAGATTCGCGTCTCTGCATTCAATACTATCGGCCAAGGTCCACCCAGCAACAAGGTGGATGCTAGGACCGGAGAGCAGGCACCCGCCAGCCCACCTCGGAACGTCCAGGCTCAAATCATCTCACCCAGTGCTGTAACCGTCAGGTGGGAGGAACCTGAAGAACCCAATGGCCAGATAAAGGGCTATCGAGTTTACTACACCATGGATCCGATGCAGCCGATGAGCAACTGGAAGATCCATAATGTTCAGGATAGTGTGATCACCACCATTCAGAGCCTGGCTCCATCTGAGACCTATACCATCCGTGTTCTGGCTTTTACCTCTGTAGGAGATGGACCCTTCTCAGATTCAGTGCATATTAAAGTCCTGCCTGGGGGTGAGTAGAAAATACACAGCTTTACATATCTATTCTTTATATCTACCAGACCTGTGAAAGGTTTGAGAATTCACTGTGGTGGACTGCTGACCTTTAAATGTCTGCATTTGGTAAATACTGCCTTAAAAGTAAAAATGAGCAGTTCAAGATATTAATTTATAATGAGTGTGATCTTCAATTGCAGGATTTATTTCGTGTTACATCAACATCTTGGTGTATTTTCAATTTGAGTAATGGTTGTCTATACCCATAATGCTTTTTGACTACACGATGACAACCACAAACTTATCATGGGAACATGAAATTCAACATCACCCAACAAATGATCTCCAGAATTGCTCAGCAAATCATAAAATTGTCTATAAAAGAGACAATATCAGGAAGATTGTCTCTTTTATAGACAATTTTAGGAAGATTTTCTAATAGATTAACTGAAAATATATATACTTTTTAGATGTACAATGATCAGAATTTAATTAATCTAAGTTTTTATAGCTTTCAGGGATTTACACTCTCAATAGACCCTTGAGGTGTTTCTTTATCCTTGTTATTAGTGATATAGACTGAATTTGTGAACAAATAAAACCCACTTTGCGGGAATTTAGTTGATCATATGAATACATTTGCAAATAAAAATAAATGGGTAAAGGGAAAGTCACAGGGACTAGCATTTCTTTCCCTTCATATTTTTAATAATATGTCACAGGGATTAAACAGTTACTCAGATTTACCTGCAATAATGTAAATGTTAGTTTTCTTTTTTTTTAATGTTTATTAGAAAAATTTTATCTAAGCCAAGCAGTTTTCCCAAGGAAACCTTGGGAAACCTTTTAGCATTGTTATCTCTTTTTTATGTTCCACTAGAGTTCATCACAAATGGTTTTGTAATTCAATCTTTTTTTATGTCATATTAATTTACATTGTTTATTTATAAATGTTGATTTAGTCCCAGGCCAGCCAGGGAAGTTCAGGACTGGCAAGGTGAGAGATACGAGCATTGAGTTGATGTGGGATCCACCGTTCTCTAAAGAGCCCATCAAGAGCTACGAGCTCATTTACAGAGCTGCAAAACATGGCACGCAGGTGAGACATCTGATTATTACAGTTATTATAAAAGAAGGAAGAGATTCTTTAAAAGTTTCCAGAGAAAACAATAAGCAGGGTGCAAAATTAAGTCTTCATACAGTCTATATGTGTGTAATATATATAGGTTTTTTTAAATAAAGACAAAAACATTTATTTTACCGGCACAAATTTTTATTGAAGATCAATTTACGTTTACTTTTACATTTACATTTCTTTGACCATTTTGATGAAAATATATATAAATAAATAAATAAATATAAAAGAGAAATTAAAAACTTTAAGGCAACACACAATTATTCACGGCATCCTTTCTTTATTTGGATATAAAAAATAAATAAAAAACTCCAGCGAAATAATAATAATAATAATTTTTAATAACTAAACTTTTGTTTTACTGATGCACCAAGTCTCAAATGAAGCACCAAAATCTGCCATGATTCTTCTTTATTGGTGGTTCGCATTTTTTTAAGTAGAGCATTACCACCATCTTCTTTGGTAATGAATCAGAGACTTCATATCATATCCCTATTCCCCAGAACAACAACAAAAAAACGCCATGATGCCCACATCCGGCATTTAAAATAGTCCGTGTGGAAACATGGCAACATTTTTATTTGGTGTCCTGAAGATTTAAGTAAATGATTTAAATAAGTTATTTAAATTACTTTAAAACATTTACAATAGAATTTTGTTTTCATGATATATTTTAAGTATGTTTTCACTAATAATAAACATACATTTGCATAAAGCATCTATATTTGTCCATGCATGTTGATTAGAATATTAAAAACTTGAAAAGTATTAATTTAAGGTACATTTAAGACGAAAGAAATTATACAGATATACATATTAACTTTCTACAAGACTGTTAAATTCTTAAAACTAATTGGTCAGAAGGTTTCATTTATTGTACTGGGAACTTGATAAACAAATCCAACCTTCAACATGAAAAAGTGCAATGGGATTGTCAGAATTCCAGGATAGGAACATCCACTTTTCCTGAGTCCTCTGGCATTTCTGAAAACAATCTATAGTAGTGCACAGGGGCAGCAAACACATTATCCTTTTTGCAAAACTACTTATTTCTGTGGTATAAGATAATGCTAGGTAATATAAATCAATATTTATAGATGTTTTTTCGCTTTATAACCTTTTTATTTTGTATTAACAGGAGAAGAAATCCTTTGAGCCCAGGTCTTTTTATGTTGTTGAGGGTCTGCGAGCAAACACAGAGTACATCTTCTCTCTGGCGGCCATTTCCAGTAAAGGCATCGGAGCCTTCACCAATGAGATCTTCCAGCGTACCGCACAAGCCAGTATGTCCATGTCTAATGAGAGCTTCTGTACTGTACTGCCCTAATGAACTGGAATGTTTCCATCCCATCCCGTCATACTCATTTCCCCTTGTGTTTCATATTGTTTGTTGTGATCTGAAATGGCTGATTAAGATAGATTTGTTTCAGTGTGACCTCTGTTTCAGTATTGATAACTTGTGCATGTAACCTCCAGTATGGCTATTTGATGAATTTTGCATATTGTTGACCTCAGAAACTACTTTAGTTATGAAAAACACGTTAACAGGAGTGAGACATGGGGGTAGTGGGTTGGTGAGGAATTTCCGGAGTGTGCTACTGATTTTTTCCCTATATATATTCACATTTCTTCTCTCTGCTCAATCTGCATGAAATTGAAACATGGAGAAACATGCATGCCTCAACTTCTGCCAAAATGAGTCTGTCTTCAAGATAACACGTCTCTGTCTCTCAACTATCTATCCATCCATCATCCATCATTCATCATTATTCATTCAGCAGCTTCTTCTATTATCTGTGTTTTTCGTTTTGCCATTCGAATGTTGTGTAGCCTTTGTTATGTTGTGTGTATTCTTTTGCCATTTCTGGCAATACAAAAAGCCACAAGCAAACTGGATGGGATTTGTTTTTGTTTATATTTAATTTCCTCCGTATACCTCTTTATTTATTCTTTATTATTATTATTATATTTATATGTTTATTATAATGTTTATTTTCTTTTCTACTCTAAGTCCTGTAACCACAACCTCAAGCACTACATGGTTTACCAAATGACATGTAATGGTTTATTTTTTTTCCTTTTGTGATAATATGTAATCTCATGTTAAACAATACAAACCAAGATATTTACAGAATGTAAGTAGAAAGCAGCGTACGAACAGCCGGCTGATGGTAAGTGAGAATTTGTTTGGTGTCTGGTGGGACCTCAGCCAGTTATTGGTAAGTGAGAATCAGTCTGGCCTCTGATGGGACCCAAGACCGCGAGTAAAAAAAACTGCAGTGAAATGGCATGACTGTACCACCATTTACGGTAAGCCTCTTTTGTTATTTCCACTAGTGAGAGATACATGTCTGATTCCAAAAATGTTGGGGCGCTGTGTAAAGTATAAATAAAAGCAGAATGCAATTTTTGCAAATCTCATAAAAATGTATTTTAGTCACAATAGAATATACACCCATATCAAAAATAAGTTAATTTTGTATTTGATGGCTGCAACACTTTTTAGAAAAAGTTGGGACGTGGCAACGAAAACCTGGGAAAGTAAGTGTTAATAAAAAGAAACAGCTGGAGTAACTAATTAGGCAACAAGTCATTGACATGATTCTGTATAAATAGTGTATCTTAGAGAGGCAGTTGTAAAAAATGTGAATGGGCAAACCTTCACCAATCTGTGAAAAACTGTCTCCAAATTAATCAACTTTAGAATAATGTTCTTCAACATCAATTGCAAATACTTTAAATCGCATTATTACAGTACATAATATCATCAAAATATTCAGATCCTGGAGAAATCTCTGTGCAGGAAGGGACAAGGGCAGAAATCAATATTGGATGCTTGTCATCATCAAACCCACAGGTGCCATTGCATTAAAAACAGGCATCATTCTGAATGAAAATCACTGCATGGGCTCAGAAACACCTCCAGAAATCATACTCTGTGAAAATAGTTTGCCATGCTATCTACAAATGCAGGTTGAATGTCTGTTATGCAAAGAATAAGCCATATGTGAACATTATCCAGAAATGGTGGAATCTTCTCTGGGCTAAAACTTGTTTTAGTTCAACATGTACTTTCATCAAATTAATGTAATTTTTCGGGAAGTTCTTGCATATTTCAGCATCTAGTAGAACAGCATGGATTTGTAGTAGAAGAATTTAGGTTTGGAACTGGCCTGACTGATTTCCAGACCTTTTACCAATGTGGCTCATAATATGAAAAATACAACAAAGAACACCGTAGACTGTTGAGCAGCTGTAAATCTGTATATGAATTAGACAATATTCCTCTCAAAAAATTAAAAAATGTCCCTGTCCCAAGTATTTGGAGTTGTGTTGCGATCATCAAAATGAAACAATTACCCAGTTTGTTTTTTAAAAATTAAGTTATTGTCAATGTTCAGAGTCTAAAGTTATCTTTTGTGATTCATATCAAAGCAAAATTCATAACTGGCACAACTGTTCCAGGATGGCCATTGTAGAGTGCATAGGGACTAATGTATGTGACTTGTTTGAGCACCACTGGAATGCTTTAATTGGTCTGCAAAAGGTGAAGACCAAAATGACTAAAAATCTTGACACTTGAGGTCAAAATGAAAGAGATTGAGGAAGTCAAATTTTTAAGTACAAACCTTAACTTCAAGTAGTTTGGCAAATTGTGAATTTTACCAATAATAAGGAAAAAATACTTTAAATAGACAAACAAATATTAATGTATAACTCTTGATTGGACCAAGACCATATTTACTGAGCTTAATGACCAAGTCCAAGACATTAGAGAAAACTATTCAAAAAACACACTTAATTTACAAGAGTAAATACGAACTAATTGTACATAAGAAAAAAAATATTGGACTCCTATTGCAAAGACTGGACTGAGGAATTAGTTCAGCCCAACATCTCAATTTGCCATGTTTTATTCGCACAGAATTGAGATTTGAGAATGGACTCCAGGCACTTTGTTGTCCCCCTGCATAAATGGAGTTTTAGATATGGTTATAGGTAGATATACAATATACTTGTCACTGAAATTTGGTTCAGATATTGAAATATTTACTCGTTAGCTTTAGTAAATATCAATGAATATCTCCGAAACCATAAACATCAATAGCTGGTTGTGTGACAGCACGGCAGCCACTTTCTATTGTAGCTGGGTATTAAAGCCATTATATCACTTTGATAGGACTAGGAAAGAGATACAGTTGTTTTGATTGGACTACAGTCTAATAACCTTGTGGAAGATGAAGGGTGTTGTTTCATCTTTCAAGAATGTCAGATTAAGATTACGCATTCCATTTCACCCTTGTAGATGCATGTTACTACCAATAGATTTATTTTATATTTGGCTTTAGACAGGTGATTGGTATCTGCATTGATGCTGATGTTTTGAGTATCAGACTAGAGAAAAAACTGTAATGCAAACTTTCTGCTACAGCTCATTGGAGGACCATTCAGAATTGAACACCACAGTACATAGTTGAGATTGTTTTCTTTTTTCCCCCCTCTGTTCATTTGTCTCCCTTTAAAATGTTGCCCTCAGCTAGGAATGTATCATCATTTGAAACTATCTGAGATGAGTCAGTCCATATTCACCGGATGCAAACATCACCATGAGCTTTAGTGGTGCTATATTTAAGACTATAGGATTCCAGAAAGGAAATGGCATTTCTGGAAAATGGGACTCTTGCCTTTCATTTAAGGAAGTCATAATTATTAAGCAGTCCACTGACACTATTCACAGGCGGAGTTCAGAAGTTGGTGACCTTTTCTGATGCTGGTTTAATTTTCACAGGCACATCCCAATATCCATATCATTACCTCATAAATCATGTACCCCAGTCTTCTAACTGATTTTGCCTTTCATGAGGCTATTTAAAAAAAAAAAAGATTGTTGAATGTCGAGCTCAGGTCAGCGGCAGAAGGCCGACTTCTATTGACACTGTCCTCATGGCGGCTGCCCACAGAGTGTTGACATGACAGACAATGAGAGCCCACCTTAGCCCAATTATCCTGTGTGTTTGTGTGTGTGTGTGTGTGTGTGTGTGTGTGTGTGTGTGTTTTTCAGACATTATTTCGATATCTTTTCGAAGCAATTACACGTTGTCAGTTTTTTAATTCCACGTGTCATCTCTGATACCATAAATTGAATTATATTGAAATTATTGTGTTACATGCCTGGGCATGCTGTCCATGCTACATTTCTGTGTACCCGAGCTCAGGCAGTTCATCGGAAGAGCATTATCAGGTTTATTGATTATTATGACGACTCGGCGCGGATTCCATTATTTCTAATAACTCCCTCGTTTCTGGTCCTTCGCCCATCAGCACAGCCTTCAGCTGTGCAGCTTTCACACAATTACCCTCAATCACACAGACCAAAGATCCAAATTAACCCTGCTGCCATTCACACTTATGCCACCTATTAGTGCCAGTCTATGTGGTATTGCAGCACAGAGTTCACACATTGCAATGTTGAGATTTTAAGAAGAGGATGAGTAATCGGTGTATAACTACCATTGTTTTAAAAAAATCAGGTAAAACTTCTATTACAGACTGGAGAGTTGCATCCCAGATGAGTTATTCTACAGATGTGCTGAAACTGATGTGGAAGTGATTTTGTAGACGAAAGTGAATACGTACAGGTGTCGTGCATGAGTGGTCACATAGGTCTGCCTCTATATTCTTTTCTCATTTGTGCAAGAGACGCAGTGGGGTAGATCAGTACTACTTACTTTAGGGTTCTAAATCACCCTAGTGTTAGATATTAAAGTATGAACAGATGGTGGACAGGTTAGGTTTGAGATTTTTCCGATTTTCTTCACAAAAAATGGCAAGTATTGTTGTTCAGTTTAATAACCACATAATAACCAAAAACAAGCTGATTTTACATCTGTAAAAATTATCATTTATAGTAGGTTTAACAAACCCAAAAGAAGAAATCCATGCTCCATATTACTCTTTGAATTTGTTATTTGGTTTGTATCTATGTACCTGAAGGGCCATTCTCTCAATGTTGGACTTTGGCACAGTTTAAATTCATTATGCTATTATAGTGCTGCACTGGAGTAATACCTGGTGTATAGGCATATTAAAGATTTACTGTATATTGGCTCCATATATATATATATAAATGCTATTCGGTAATCCTTGGTGGAACACATGGAAAAGGAGGTCTCTCTCTCTCTCTCTCTCTCTCTCTCTCTCTCTCTCTCTCTCTCATTCCCTGCCTTATCAGCTGTATATTGGCTCCATATATATATATATAAATGCTATTCGGTAATCCTTGGTGGAACACATGGAAAAGGAGGTCTCTCTCTCTCTCTCTCTCTCTCTCTCTCTCTCTCTCTCTCTCTCTCTCCCTGCCTTATCAGCTGGTTGAAGCACAGACATCCTGATACATATGCTACAATGTCAGATGAGGTGCAACTCAAAGGTACACCTTTCAGGCAAAAAATTATGACCGGTAAAGTAAACAACACTGATTATCGCTTCAGCATTAGTCGGTGGAGTCTATCCGGCAGAACATTTAGTCTTCATAGTTGATGTGTTAGAAGCAGAAAAAATGGGCAAGCGTAAGTATTTGAGTGAGTTTGACGAGGTCCAAATTGTGATCTCTGGACGACTGGGTCAGAGCATCTCCAAACTGGCAGCTCTTGTGGGCTGTTCCTGGTCTGGAGTGGTTAGTATCTTTCAAAAGTTATCTAAAGAAGGGACAGAGGTGACAGGGTCATGTGCAGCCAAGGCTTATTGGTGCACGTGGGGATTCCGTGGTCCTGTAGCTCAATTTCCTGAAGATGTTAATGCTGTTAATGCTTAATGGGTCAGCTCTGTTTTGGCAGCAAAAGTTATGCCTAATCGCTGTTTTATACACTGTCAGACGAGTTGCATCTCTAATGTAAATGCATTGTGGCAAAGCCACGACACAGTTATTCTTCTATATTTTTTACGACGCAGTTTTCCCTGAGGAACGATAAAGTCAATTATTCAGTCTACCATTTTAGATCGTCTGCCTTTATTTATTTTATTTAGTTTTTTCCATTTAGCACTTAACTGTCATTCTTAGACATGTCTATCTATTTATCTGTCTATCTTTGTGTGTCTAAGACATCACTAGCCCTATAGCCAGGAGTGTAACATAAGACAATATGTATTGTTGCTCTCTCCATTATTTAACTAAACAAGAACGCTAATTAGAGCTGATTTGTGGCATATGCTCAGGAGGATCTGTTAATGCTTAAAAAATAGCACATGTGTAATAACCTTTGATGGATTGTAAATGAAATGAAATGTTTTGGTTAAAGGCTGCAGCACTAGGCTTAGTTTCACTCATCATAACCTGTCACCATCTGGCTGTGAAGCCTGATCTGTTTCTTCCCTCAGGCCAGATGCCCATCCACCCATCCATCAATCTCTTTTTGTGCTGCAACAGAATGAGGGGTGACAGGTGACAGCTATCCATTACACACTCACTTTCCCTTTAATTAGGTTGTCTATTCCCGTTCAATATGCTTCTTTCATCATCAGACGTTCGACTGTTTCAGCGTTTCCCAGGTTTCTCAGATAAACATTGCCGGTGCTTTGTATTATTCATCATACTGTAAATTCATTAACAAATGTCATTAATATCATTTTGCTTCATCACCTCATGGTTTGTTTCGCTCAACTCATTTATCTATGAAGTTTTGGAGCAAAATTAAATTCAGTGGCCATAATTAGGTTTATTGATTTGCTTGTCATTTTGGGGACATAAAATCTTCTCCAGAATCTCATCTCCGCCATCTGACATTCCATTATTACATTTCCTGAGACGTTTTTTTTTCTTAATCATTTCATTTCTCTTTCTTTAAATCACTCACCCTCTCCATGTTTACTTTCGATCCTCTCCACCCACTTAGGACTCCTGGCTGCTCTTTGCCTGAGTCTGAACTTCATCTTGCACTAAGTAGTGTTTCTTCTACCACAGAAAATGAGAGCCATCGTCTTGATCTGCTAAAGACCTGCTTACCAGGGAGTTGAATCTTATAAAATAAATTAGATATTCATTAGGAATCTGGGAAAGTTACTGCTTCGCTGTGCCTGAGATTACAGAGTCAGCCCTAAAAGTGCCACTTTTATGGAGAAATATAGTGCGATCCAGTAAAAAAGAAAAGAATCAAAAGCTATCTCATTGAAATGTCTCATCTAGCTTTAAATGAGTACTTAATATGGAGACTCATCCATTTTTGTTCATACCCTTGAAAACCCTGAAGCATAATGAACACATAAAAAAAACAAAAAAAAAAAACAAGGACGTTCAATTTCTTCATAGACAAACTTTCAAATATATACTTTAATAAAGTATTTAATAAACCAATAAATTCACCAAAGCCAAAAGTTTTAGCTAATACGAATTTATTTTTGAGGCAGTTATCCTCACATACATCCAGGTCAAGAATTATTGGCACCGCTGGTAAAGAAGGGTAAAAAGCTTAGTATATATATGTCATTGGGGTTAATTTGCTTATTTACAAATATCAATCTAAAAGCAGAAAGCTAACTTTGCCAAAACTTTATGCTAGATTTTAGAGCATGGCTGTGGGGATTTCTACTTATTAAACTACAAGAGCAGTTGTAAGTTCAGGCACTGATGCTGGACAAAAATGCCATGGATGCAGTCAGCTTTCTAGTTCATCCCAAAGGTTCAGCGTGGTTGAGGTCATCACTCTGTGCGGAAGTCATGCTGGAAAATATTTTGGCATCTTGGTTCCAGTATCGGTTAATTGTAATGCAACAGCATAAAAAGCCGTCCTAAATGGACCGTATAATGAAGACCCACTTATGGGTGTGATGGTCAGCTGTCAAAAAGATGTCTTATGTTTTTTTTTGTAATCTAATTAATCTTGTCAAACATTTAATATCACAATAAATAAAAATGCATTTCAGGTTGTTTAACAGATTTTTCAATATATTTTATAGTTTATACATAATTTATAATTAATGTACACATCAGGCATAACATTTACATTATAACATTATAACCAGTGAAGTAAAAAACATTGATTATCTCTTTATCATGGCACCTGTTAGTGGGTGGAATATATTAGGCAGCAAGTGAACGATTTGTCCTCAATGTTGATGTTTTAGAAGCAGGAAAAATGGGCAAGCGTAAGGATTTGAGTGAGTTTGACAGAGTTGGAGCATCTCTAAAACTGTAGCTCTTGTGTGATGTTCCTGGTGTGCAGTGGTCAGTATTTATTAAAAGTGGTCCAAGGAAGGAACAGTGGTGAACCTGTGAAAGGCTGGCACGTGTGGTCCGAGCCAACAGACGAGTTCCTGTAGCACAAATGGCTAAAGAAGTTAATGCTGTTAATGCTCAATGGGTCAGGACTGTTTTGGCAAAAAAAGGTGGACCAACACAATATTAGGCAGGTGGTCATAAAGTTCTGCCCTGGGTGGTGCAAAGACAAGAGCACAAGTGTGTACATTTTCTTAATTTTAAATGATGAAAATAAAATAAATTTTTTAAAACATTAAAAAGTAGAACAACACTAACCATTTTTGGTGTACAATAAAAACAACATGGATAATAGGAGATCCATTGTTACATATTACTGAGCGAAGAGATTTAAGAGCCCTAAGTGCTTATGATATTGTGCCTGCGGTTGACATGTATGCAGAGCTCTGCACCCAGTGGAAAGGATCCCATCTCCGGCGGCGTATCATGGGAGCGCGAGTGGCAAACTGTTAATTGCTAGGAGACGGAGATGATACAAGCCTGTGTGTCTGCAAGGATACTATGTGTGCATGAGTGTGTAGGTGATGGGGGAGGTGTGTGTGTGTGTGTGTGTGTGTGTGTGTGTGTGTATGGGGGAGGGCACATTGTGAAAAGGAAGAGTGTGCAAATAGACATGTGAAAGTGACGTAATGCTGTTATTGGCTTTGACTGCAGGGTTGTTTTGTTTCGTTTTTTCCCCTGAAGCAAATGTTGGAGAGACAATATATGACTTCCATTTTATTACACCTAGCGTTAAGGACATTTGTGTATCATTTAATACAATGCATCAGGATCATGATTTACAACTAAATAATAATATTTCAGAAAAAAATACCATATTACAAAATTGTAAATGTTATTTATTAATAGTTTTTTTTCTTTTCAACATTAGGTTTTTTTCCTCCCAAAAATCTAAAATATAATAGCAAATGTTTACTTTTAGCACATAGTGTCACCTGTTATCATGTAGTAGTATGGGGAATACCAGATATGAATATTAATATCCCTTACTTAAGTCCTACATTAATTATTTATGTGCTCTGATTGGTCTAATTCAGTAAGAACAAACATTATTGACGTTCATTAGTTCGCATTGTAATCTGGTATGGAATTTGTCAGAAATATAAGCTGTGAATAAAAATATTTAAATGATTATTTACACTCTTTTTAGGAATTTGTGTGTAAAAAAAGAAATTTGGCAAGCTTGATAACGCTTCAAAACTGTTCAAGATGATTTACTAACAAGACCTCCAGGGGTTTGCGTGTTTCTAAGTAGCACGTCTTGTCTGTTTTGCATGTTTGCCTTACTAAACATGCCATTCAGTGTGTTTCTTTATTAAAATACAGATTGGTGCCAGTGCGAATAAATTACGTTAACACTTAAAATGTGATTCCATAAACCTGAAAGTCACTTTAGGAATGATTATTGTGAGTTAAATTTGTTAAACGTCTTGTTTTTTTTTCTAGATCTCGAGTTCATCTCTGTCTCTGAACACAAGAATGCTTCACCACATAACCAACTATAAGATTTATCACTTGATCTGTTGCATGACTTCACTCTCACGCTCCAGACATCTAATCACACAAACACACACAGTGCTTTACTTCTGATAGACAATACAGTTCAATGTGAAGTATAATTTTTAGTGATTATTCTAATTTTTGTTTCTGTTTGTTTAATAGTGTAATGACTTTGCATTCTATTGCTTTTGTTGTCTGCCTGAACCTGTTTATCACATTAATTCTGTGCCATTCACATCAATGACTCAGCATAATATCAGCTCAAAGGCAGATCCAATCTAGGGGTCTTTGAGTCGGTGTAATCACCTGACACAACAGCCACTGATCCACTTCTGAGGTGAAAAGAACCCAACCTCAGCTTCATGTCTTTGTTCCATTTTGTGTATCTGCTTACAACCACTAGTGGTGCTGTGCCAGTTTTTCTGAAAACCCCATTGCCCAGACTGTTTTTGTGACCGTCTCGGCAGTCTTCTTGTAGTCGAAGTGATTAAGTGTGTCCGGAAAAAAAAGCCAGATAAAATCACTGCAGCTGGTGTGGGTGTGAAGAGGTGAAAACCCCGTAATACAAGACTTTAAAGTAGTGCACTTCCTCTCGGGGTTCATTTTCACCACAGTGCTGCTGAGTGTGTCTGTATGGTGTCAAAAATCACTTGCTATTTAGTGACCACCATGTGACTGAGCTCAGGTAGGTGCATGTGTGTTTTTGTGTGGCATCGTCCTCACAGGTGGAGGTACGGATTCTCATCTCCACCACTATTAGGGCGGCATGGCGATTTGGCGTTGCCAAGGCAACCGGAAGGGCAGATTTATGGTTACCAGATGTAAGAGAACAGGAAGTCTGACAGGCGGGTGTGCATTACAGTTGTGATGCTGGAAGATGACCAAGTGAAGTCGTCTCACTATGCTTTTTTTTGTTTTGTTTTTAGGCACAGTGGGCCTCGTTTGCCAAGGTGAATATGTGTGTCTACATTTATTTTAAGAAGAACCTTATCATTTGTATAGATTGCTGCATTTCTGCATAGAAATATCCCTTATATAGTGTATCTGTATTACATTTACCAGTATTTAAGAGACATAAGTTTATCCTTTGATGATTTTTATAAGGGTTTTGAAGTATTTCTCAAAAAAACAAAACAAAAACGCATCGTCATGATTGTTCACTTGATCAGGGAAAATTCAAAAAGCAAGCCAACACAAACCCAGACTGTAGATTGAAAGGGTACAGCAAACTGGCAACTCTATTTTCCAGCACTGCGATTATCAAACATGGCTGCCATGGACTGCACTTCCTAGACACTGCAGTGCTCTTATTCACCAAGCTACTGATGATGCAGAGGTGTGCTCAATTACACAAACACACACACACACACACACACACACACACACACACACACACACACACACACACACATATGCTTCAAAAAGAGACTCATATGTCATATTTGGAAGCATTTACTCAGTTCCTGTTTTCACTAATTGGCTTTTTCTCTCTATTGACCCGTTTTTTTTTTTGTTGCCAAGTTACAGATAGTAGTCTACCTCAGTTCTGTTTTGTAGATCTTTTGACCTTGTTCTGCTTTTTGACATACCGAGCCATCAGGGCCAGCAACGCCCCGAATCACTGACTTACATTTTAATATATTTTATTTCATGAATTATTAAATTATTCTTAATAGTCTATTCTCTTCATTTAAATACATGGAAAACCCGGGGTCATTTTATGAGGTTAATATTGATGCGTCTGCTAGAGGCGATGTATGCGGGCGACGCAGCTGTGGTTTCTGTGAAAGAAGACTTGTTGCATTGTGTTTATTGGGTTTCTTGCTTTAGCAATGACATTCATTCTCACTGTGTGAGACGCCTGTCTGTGATGCAGCGCTCGGTTTTACTGCATTTCTGAATAATATTGATGCTTTTTATAGCCCTGGCATCATGATGATGGTATTAAGAGGTGGATCGATTCAGATAGGACACCACTGAAAACTTAGGTGTATCATGCATGGCTCTCCAATTGGTTTTGAACATGGGTTTAATTCCTGTATTGGATTTGTCTGCTTTGGAAATAAACACATCAATAAATTCATTAAATAATTAAATAGCTGATAGAATTTGCTCACGTTGTATTATCATGGTTTCATGTTCAAAACCTGAACAGTGTCCATTTCAGCAGATTGTAAAGACTGGACTAATTCAACATTGTAAGGACTTTGAATGTACTTGTGTTGGTTTTTGTTCTTTGCTCGCTCAGCTTTAGATATAAAATAGTCCAAATGGTTCATTTCACAGCTTTGACTGTTAGTGGGTTAGACTTTGATGCAGAGTTTAGTTGCACCACAGGTCATTAAATGCAATATTTTTTCTCCCAAACTGTTCTCTTGGCTCTAATGAAAACATAATATTTTTTTTGTGGTCATATGAGGTAAACTGATAGTTTGTGAAGGCTGTAAAAACCACCTAAACACAGAAATAGCACTTATTTTTCAGTATGTTAGTCATTTTGTTTGGACTAAACCTGCATGTTAGGCAAATGGTTGAAAAAATAAGTACTATATTTTAACCAAAAACCTTTAGTATCAGACCACATAAAAAAAAAAAAAATTAATGTGTGGGTATGAGTAAAATCTGAGAGCAGATTTTACATGAGCAGTGAAGAATGGTGTTTTATATATTCGTCCTTTGAAATGGCTAAATATTAAACAAAACAAGATTTTAACATTTTCATTAAATAGGTCCCATTTATCAAGCTTTGTGTTATGTCTAATAGATAAAATAGTACAGGAAATTCCAGTCAGTTTTCTAATATTCTTTAATGCTTATTTCCTTTTCCATACTTTTCATACATGACTTACTAGTCATCAATCAGCAGCACAATGAAAAACTCATGCACATACAGCTCAAGAGCTTCAGTTAACATTCATGTCAAACATCAATATAGTTGCGTCCTTGAGCCAAACTCTTGACCATAAACTGGTCAGTTGTATTCACTCTGATTCATTTTGGATAAAAGCAGGTCTATTAGTTGAATTTATAGAAAATATTTGCGTCATATTTTTTGCCTGATGTGCTTATGGTTTGTTCATTAAGGCTTTAGATGCTCACAATTGAATGCACTAAAGCCAGAGATGCTCTCAAAGCCCAAATCCACTCTTTCATAAATTGAGATTCAAGGGAAATACACGTTTAGGTAAAAGTACGAATGAATCGCTCTTTCTTTCTGTCACTTTCTCCCCCTGCTTGTTAGCCCTCAACTGTTCTTGCTCTTCCAGCAGGCTGTCCATTCTTCCTTTTCACAAAATCGCTTGCTCGTTCACTAACTTCCCTCCTGCACTCGATTTTCCCTTCACTCCTACGCTCCCCCTGTTCCTGACTCATAATTTTCACATTCCCTCTCTTCCTCTCTCTCTCTCTCTCTCTCTCTCTCTCTCTCTCTCTCTCTCTCTCTCTCTCTCTCTCTCTATCACATGCTCTCTGTTTTTTTCTTTCTCCTTCACCCTGTGTATTTTTTTCTCTCTTCCTGCCGGCAATGTGTTAGTGAAAAACGGATGATGCAGCAGAATATGTGGTTGTGGCAGGCACATAAGGGGAGGCGGAACTGCAATTCAGGACTCTGCTCCAGAATTATTGGTGCCCTTGGTAAAGATGGGTGAAAGAAGGTTTGGAAACAAAATATCTACTGTAATTAGCTGAAGCTCTTACTGAAGTGTGAAATCTAACATTTTATTTAGGTGCATTTGTTGTAAGAAAATAAACAAAAATATAAGCAACCTTTTATGCAAGGTTCATATAATGTTTAATAAGGGAGAACATACCTCTGAACATTTCTCCACATGCTCTAAGGTATTAAGAGGTCCAAGGCATTTGGAGGAAAAACTACCCTGAACACCACACATAATTGTTTAATATTAATATTTAATATTATATTAATCCCAACTGACCAAAGAACACAAATTCAGTAAAGAGTTCAGAAGAGTGTAGCAAACCCCAGGTTTGATACTTGTGGTAAGGTGAAAGAAAAGGCTTTCTTGTTCCATTAGTTCACATGAAAGTGTTCTGTAATTATAGATTTGAAAATGTGGTAACTTAAATCTTCACCGTCTTCTGCCAATATTGATGCTTTTTTTGCTTTTTTGAACATTCTACTTTTCTGTGCGTCAGGGTAAAATACTGTTCACTTGCATCCTCTCTGAGGCAGATTCGTTACAGCTCTGGTTTCAAGCTTCTTAATTACTGCAGTAACAGTAGATATCTGCATTTGCTGGTGAGGAGCTATTTTTACAGTACACTTTGGTCTCTTTTCACTGGAGTATTTCTTTCATCTTATTTGTGTATATGTATAAAACAGGGGAGTTGGCAACATCATATTTTTAACCAAGTGAAGTCATGGGTCACTGCTTAACACTGAGGTGAATTTAGAAAAAGTGAAAATGTAAATGGGACATGCTTCATCCATTTATTCATTAGTAGACAAACAACCTGGTCTTATCCAAGTAATGCTCAGATGAGCTTTGGCAAAACAAAATGTTTAGAATAAATGTACTTTAATTAAACTTTAGTTTTGTGTCATATTTCCAGTGTGAGATAAGCACACTCCAAAATCTAGTTGAACAAGAAGATTGGGAAAATTTGAAGAGCAAATTCCCATCTCAAGGAGACCAGAGACGCATCAACACACTTTGTGAAGGTGCGGGGTGAGAGGGCAAGGTCGAACAGAATCACACGATACTGGTAAACTTTGGCCCTAAAAGCGAACTTCAGGAACTTCCTCTGAGAAGGAAGGATGGATACATGGAAGTATGCATCCTTTAGATCTACCGTGACAAACCAGCCCTCAGATCTGATCTGAGACACGACCTGCTTGACACGGTCACCATCCTGAACCTGAGCCTCATGAGTGAGTTGTTCAGCTGATGTAGATCCAGAATAGGACGAAACCCACCATCATTTTTGGGAACTATGAAGTACCGGCTGTAGAACCGGGACTCTTGTTCTGATAGAGGGACCACCTTGGTGGCCTCCTTCCTCATTTGCTGCATCCTCAGGAGAGTACTTACTTCCTGTTCTATTAACAGAGGCTGCTTGGTTCCCACAAGAGTGGGAAGGACCCTGTCAAAGCGGGGCAGACGAGACCCGAATTTAATCGAATAGGCTCACTCCCATTGAGACTGGTCTGGCAAAGCTTTTTAGGCTGACAGGTAGTCTCTTTAGGGTATCAGTCTCTTGAGACTGACCTCTAATGTTCCTTGAGCCGGAGTACCGCCCTGATGCAGCCCTAGGAGCCTCCAAATAGGTGGCGAGTTCTCCTGGACCACTAATAGACCAAAATACATTGTGTGGCAGGGTTAATGTACCTGGTCCCTGAGGAAGCCAGGAAAGGACGGCACAGAGTAATGTGGTGCAGTGTGCCCTTTTACAGTCATATCCCCATAATGTCCTATCTCAGAAGCCTTCCTATTGAAAATAACAGTCCTCAGGTCTGTCACTTCCCGGGGCTTTGACCCAGAGCACTATGCAGGATCCCTGACAGGGAGAGTGCGAGACATGATGCTCCATTTTTGTGCCTTCGATAGTGCTGGGTTGATCTCAGGGCTGTGAACGAGAGCTAGCCCAAGCAGGTGAGGTGGGGGAGATAGGAACAAGATTGTCTTGAAACCCTCAGCAAGGTCCATATGCGACCCCCAAGAACTGCTACATCACTCTGCCTCGGCAAGAGCGGGGCCAGAACCACAAGGAGTAAGGGCACCCTCTTTGAAGAGTGCCCAACGCAAGCATAACAAGTCCAGAGACATATGAGCACAGTGGTCGCAGTTGGCACCCTCAAGGTCTGACTTAATGTGTTCCGCTCCTAAGCAAGCCACAAACAAGCTGTTCTTCACGCTCTATGTTGAATAAGGTTTCACTAATAATAAACATACATTTACATAAAGCACCCATATTTGTACATGACCATGTTGATTAAAGTATTAAAAACTTAATCATGCAATTAATTCTCATAAAATATTTTAATCAATTGACAGCTCTAATATATATATATATATATATATATATATATA
>MU551693.1:212801-260725 GCA_024362625.1 Silurus asotus | reverse complement strand
GGGGGAGTTTTGTCGGATGCAACAAAATGCTGCATGAGCTGAAGCGTTTTACTTTCATGCACATAAAATATAGTGCTTATGCATGAAGCAGTTAGGACATCCATAGTAACTGTCTGTTCGGAGTCATAGTGGATTAATAAGACTACTAGTTTGTTTTGGGCAAATGGAATCAGAGCAGGTACAAAAAAACTGATAAAAAATAACAATGTAAATGGAACATCGAAGAAAATAGTCCTCCATACATGTCTGGTGAGACTGCTATACTAAACATTCAAAGCTAGAATTTACATACCATGTGACAGTGATAACATTTCTACCTCAGTTTTTTTTTCTAGAATGTCCCAGGTTATACTGGCATATATAAAAATATGGATACAGAATTAGATAGTTTCCATGTATTACATCCGTAAGATGAAAAAACAATAAATCAGACATATATCTGTCAAACCAAACATTTGGAAAAACTAAGATTTAGGACAATATTGATTTCACTAAAGTAGTGCTGTGTTCGGTGAGCTGAAGCACAGACACCAGGCATGTAGATACATGTTATTTGTTTGTTATCAGAAATATTTTTAGGAAGCCTGGAGCATCCCACCACCTATGTAGTAATATAGCACGTATAGACTCTCCAGCCTGCAGGAACATATAAGTATCACCCACAGTCCTATACATCTCGATGTGTGAGAGTGAGAAAATTACTGTCACTGAGAATGTGCAAGATTCACATGGTGTATACGTGTCACACATTTTGTATGCATGGCAAGCAACAGGAATGCAACCCTTGTAAAAGGTACTCAGAGTTTCTCCAGCTCAGAAAGCAGCAGAACAAAATATGAAATAGAGTACACAACCTGAACAGCTGCTGAAATCTCATCCAGAGGCACTAAAGCAAGCACACACAGGAAATTGGCTTTTGATTATTTTGTAAGGACTCCTAGACTGTCAGTATTAGTTCCTCTGTTGCACACGTCTATAATCCTCTTCAGGGTTTGTGCAGATGATGGAGGTGCCGTTTCTCCTTTTTTTTGTTCATACTTGGATTGTAAGAGCCACAGGTTAATTGTGGTTATTTCTAGACATATAATAAAAAATAAAAAAATAAAAATAATATATATATATATATTATATTATATATACATATTGCTGTACAGTGTCTCTTAATATTTCATTTATTTTTATTTAATAATAGCTCTACCAATTTTTCTTACGGCTATAGTATGTAAAATCTCTGTTTCTATTACTGAAGAAAAGGACAAATGTGTGAATAATGTGTGATGTGCATGGTACCCTGTGGTAGATTTGCATCCGGAGTTTATTTACGCCTCATGCCCAGGTTTGGATCCACTGCAATCTTGAGAAACTAATGCAATTTGTGTATTGCTTTTCTCAGTTTTTTTTTTTTTCTTCAATTTTTTTCAATTTTTTCTTTGTTTTATCGATGTTTGCTCGTCAGTCGTTAAACCACACAGTGAAACGCAAGGCAGATGGTGTGGATTGCTTTTAAACTTCGATCACGTTCACCTTACATTTGCATCGTTACGCTTAAAAAGCAATCCCCTGCTGAATGTTTTTCACTGAAGAGATCATGCAACACAAGAGCAATGCACTGAAGGTTATGCTTTTCAGTGTTGCACGTTTGCGTTGCAGTTCGGCCGCAAGTCTCGAATGAAAAGCAATTGTGTGTGCGAATTGCATTTTTTCCCCACTGATTGCTTTTCATGTTATGTTCGTCACACTCTTCTCACTGGTTGATCTGCACACTGGAGGACCTAGCACAACTCACATCACGAAATGTGTTTCGACAGCAGTCGAAATAGCATTTGCAATATCATTTTTCCACCAGTGAGGGCGAAATTCCAAATGTAACTACATGCAACTACTGGTATGGCCTGTAACTTTTCTAAGGGAACAGAGAAAGTAGGGTTGTATGGAGGGAATGGGGTGAGCTTGTTTTCATTGCATATGCGATTCTTTGTTTTCTTTGATCCCATCCATCAGGAAGCACTCTTGATACATGGCCATGGGAACCTTCTGACCCAAAGTTTACTGCACTTCTAATGAATGCCTCTGGATTATGGAAAACCAGGAACTATCCAGGAACCAATGCAGTAGGGATGCCGGAACGCAGGGATGCCATCCACAAGCAGATTGGTGGATGATGTAAGGATTCAAGTTTCCAGAAGCAAATGGAATACTCCAGCACCTTTGCTGGCTTGCTCCACCTTCAACCTTTATCCAGCAACACAATAAGAGTTGCCCTCACTTAAATGGAGCAGTAATCATGAGAATGATATGCTCACAAGCATTCAGGTAAAAGTCAGCAAGTCGTGTGGGTGTTGATTGCAGAGGTAAGTGGATGTAACAGCCCTATATTTAATGGAGAATCTCATGGTAAGTGATGGGAAGCTTTTGCACTCATTCATCTTTTCTAATTCGTTTGCGTTCTGATTTCACTAACTTCCACTCCAGTTTGTTATGTGGCACAAAACCTGGTTGTACTCATTCCATTTGCATATAAGTTTTCACTCTATGAATGTCCATGTCCATCTCTCTGCTCTTCACAAGGAACACAGGAATCTAGGCCAGCTTTCTCTGGAGCAATGCCATGGTGACATATGTGGCCCTTCATAACCGTCCAACTGTTATCGTCACGCTCACACCTTCTCTATTTCCCAGAATTCCCTACCCAGCCTTTCGCTGATTAAAGGAACAGCGGGAAGGAGCCCGCACACCACCTTGATCTCTGTGTTTTAATATTGCCTCAGTCTTTATAACAAATGTGTCACCTTTGGATTATTAATTGGAAGTTTAATAATGCTTGTTTTTGTGTGCTTTGACAGATGTACCCAGGAACTTCTCTGTGAATCTGGCGACCAAGACGAGTGTGTTGTTGACGTGGGAGTTTCCGGAGAGCAGCTCCCCCTACCGCTTTACTGTGAGTGTCGGCCAACATGTCAAACACACAGCATGGTGTGGAACCAAAGGCATTCACAGTGGATGATTAACAGTTTAACAGCTAGTAGTATGTGTATACTGTACAAACGACAGACCAGAAATTTCTTGATACAGGCTCTGATTTGTAGCTCAGTATGATTGGAAATGAGTGATTGGAAAACACACAGTCTAGAGTCTGGAACCTGTCTGATTTTTAGAATAATTGCAAACCCAATCTAAAAATTAGCCCCTGTTTTAAGGGTCATTAGATACTGTATTATTAGCTTCTTGTGTATCCCCAATATATTATACAGCTTCAGTCTATTTATTGCCTTAGTTTCTGGCCACTTCAAGCTGTTTCACACATACTGTAGAGCATGTCCAGCCATGCATGGCAAAGTGTGGGATTCATTTTATTATCACTGCTTTATTTGTGGTTATAGAAATGTAGATACAGCCTTTTGGGGCATTAATACTGTTACAGCATCTCTATAATTGAATGAAAATAATTGTAATGGCTCCTCAGGTGGAGTACAACCGTCAGAAGATGGAGGTCGACGCTCACTTGAGGAAAGCCGTGATCCCCAACCTGATGCCTGACACCAGCTACGATTTTAAAATCACAAGTCCTGAAGGTAACCTGGGTGGCCTGAGACACCGCATCCATGCCAAAACCTCACCACCTATGGTCATCAATCGGCCTGAGATCGACCACAGCCGTGATACAGAGACTACAATCACCATCATACTGCCCTCGCTGGACAACAGAAACAATGTTAGGTGAGTGAAGAGTATACACACACACACACACACACACACACACACACACACACACACACACAGTCTACACACATGCATTTCAAAACATATGTAAATACACAATAATAACGATATTGAGGAAAGCCGTGATCCCCAACCTGATGCCTGACACCAGCTACGATTTTAAAATCACAAGTCCTGAAGGTAACCTGGGTGGCCTGAGACACCGCATCCATGCCAAAACCTCACCACCTATGGTCATCAATCGGCCTGAGATCGACCACAGCCGTGATACAGAGACTACAATCACCATCATACTGCCCTCGCTGGACAACAGGAACAATGTTAGGTGAGTGAAGAGTATACACACACACACACACACACACACACACACACACACACACACACACACACACACAGTCTACACACATGCATTTCAAAACAAATGTAAATACACAATAATAACGATACACAATATTTACAAGTGATTTGCTGCTGTTACTCAAATGTACCTATCACTTGGTTTCCAGTCTTTTGTTAATCACATATATTTTGATGACCACCCTCTTTCCATCACTAGGTACTTCAGCATGCAGGGATTCTTTTTTTTTTTATAAAAAATATGCAATTTTGTTTAAAAAAAAGAAAAACGTAGACTGATGGTTTAAATAGTAGAAAAAACAAAAGACCTGGTTTGCCTTTTAATCAGAGTGAAAATAAAAAGGCACCCATAGCATTAACTGCCTTGATGACAGAGCTAATATTAATATTAAAGCAGATCCTTCTAAACACATCATCACCTATTAAGCAGAATTTCATTTTAACATGCAGTATATAGCGCTTCTCTTACACTCAAGGTCACTGACTGCCAAGATACATACTATCGTTCTATACGAGAAATTATACCCATAATTACACAGCTCAGACTATATTCTACACTCTGTCAAGATAAAGAAAAAAATTGAATTAGACTGTTTCATAATTTTCTAGATATTGTGCCACACATATCTTCTTATGCTTAAAATGTTACTGTCAAATGTTTTTATATTACATAAACTCTGCATAAACTCTATATATTCCATTAAAGTAGTTCAAAGAATCAAATTCCAAATTAAGTGAGTAAAAAAAGATTTGGAAAATAGTAATTTACACTGTATTGACCCACAAATCAAATGACTGCAGCCTGGTTTCACGTGATTTGCATGCTAAATCATGCATAACCGCATGTGTACGAACACATCTTCATTACACAAAGACGAACACACACAGTGATATTGAATCACATCCACTTACATATATCAACCACATGCTTCCATTCTAGCCCCCCCACCTCTCCACACACACACACCCCAGCTCACATTTACAGAGGGATTTCTTCCAGTTTCTCAGTATGTTAATAATTTTGGTTTACAGTCAGTTGTCAATGCTCAGTTGCTCGTCATGTGAAGCTCTTAGTCACACTGCAGGTAAGAGAAAAAAAAAATGCTGCACCAGCATTTCCATGTGCAACCCAAACCTCACAGAATGGCCATCTCATACAGTGCTCGCACACACAAACAGACACACACACACACACACACACACCTTATACTGCTTTTCCGTTTCAACGGCCACAGAATTTCACGGCTTAGTGTTTTCCCCTGCAGGCTTGACCAATGATAAATTGCTGTGTTGAGTGTACTATTAAATTCACCTGTATGCGCCAATGGCTTATGCGTCTGCTGGTATGGACCCTGCCATTACGATCAGCAGCTCCTCAGGGAGTCCAGTGCTGAAAACATTCATTAGCGGACTCCGTTGCTCTGCTGTAAGCCTAGTTAATGAGAAGCTTGACAAACTGGCTCACACTGCTGTCTTTCTGTTCTCACAGGAATATCTATGTGGTGGTGGTTCCACTAAAGAGAGGCAGAGGAGGGAACCGGCATCTAAAGAGCCCAGACGAAATGGACTTGGAAGAGGTATACCATAGGACATCTATTGTTCAGTGCTAAAGGTTGCAGATTTTTTTTTTTTGTCGAAAATCCAAATACTGTTTTTGCTTCTTGATTATCATTTTTGGTTAAACAGTAAAGCACTTAACTCACAAATACTTCATTACATTTTATTAGCTAGCACATAGTGGGCTTTTTGGTGCCTTTGCAACTAAAACATGTAACTGGGACGCACATTGGAGCTTTTATTTTTGTTTGCTGGGCAAAATAATGGATATATAATTTGCCCAAACCTGACAGAGTACACAGCAACATGAGATCAATCTAATATATTTAATCCAAGGAATACCCAAAAGAAAAATAGTGAAAAAAAGCCCAAAAACCAATGACAGACTTCAGTGTTCAAACTGTCTTAATCTCCAGACCTAATTTGCAATAAGAAATGTATGACATCTGGTGTCAGAACTGAAGGCAAATATGTGATATTTTTATTAGTGCTTGTCTGTGGATATATTGAAAGAACAACCAGCATTTTTGTGTAAAGAGTTTTTGAGGTTGTACTGAACATGCATTATTATGCAAAGTCTGGATTTCTATAAAAAATGTATTAAGCCAGCACCCTGTAGCTTCAGAGCAAATGTCAGCGATCAAATCTGTTAGCTTGCCTGGTGAGTAAACAGAAATCTGCTTTAGAGTACTGTCACTAAAACATAGTTAACATCCATGTAGCATCAGAGCACCTGGAATAAAATAGCATTTTGGAAGTATTGTGGTTCAAAATAGTTTTGTGAAAAGTACTAGTTTGTAGTTGTGTTGAAAAAGAATTATATTGTTGTGTCCATAACTGTTTTGTCACTGATAGTATGCCTTATTACTGTTACTAGTAATGTTATTGCTAGCTTTACTAAGAATAATCAATCCTTTTTATGTGTATGTTCAGGGTGCTTTTTTTTTATAAATATGTTAGTTAAACATTTGCTTATTCAATTATAAAATTTGAAACATTTATTAAGCCCGTACCCTGTAGCTTCTGAGCAAATGTCAGTGGTGAAACACGTCAGCTTTCCTGATGGGTAAACACTTCTGACTTTTTGTGAGTCAGAGTCATAGCTTAAAAAATCTGGTCCACTGATGTTTCTCAGAATAGGATTCAAATTGTCATTGTTGGAAAAACAAGTTGACCAAACCACCATGCTGTTGCACCAAACTCGTTTGAAACACATAGGTCTTTTATAAACAGTGACTTCAGTGTGAGTAATAATCTTCCATCTGGGCAGCTGTATATTGAGCCTGAATGATGAGGGCACTCAGCAGAGTTAAGTGTAGGGCTTGCGTTAGCTGCTGCTAGGGGACTTTGAGCTGTCGTAATGCAGAGGTGTGCACTTTAGCTTGTATGCACTTCCCAAACATACAGTAGGTGCAATTTAGAGAGACATGGAGAGAAACCGATGTGTGGATGATGACAGAAAGTTTTCTGGATGGTAACATGTGGTTAGTAGCAAGTGCATGTAGTAAGAATTTGTCTTGCTTAAGGCAATTCAATAGTCATAATCACCATTTATAGCTTGGGTCAAAGAACAATATTAAACAAGTAATTTCTTTAACCAATGAAGATGACAGGCAGTAGTCAGTAAGTAATGTACAAGAACAATTAATAAGACTAGGTGAAGAGCACTGGAGAAAACGGCGCATAATAAACTACAAGTGCGCAACACAGTACAGGTGCACACATTAGGATAACAAGCCAATTGCTGAGACTGGGGGGCAGACAATACTGAAAACAAAACAACTACAAAAAATGGCAAAAACAGAAACAAATGCACATGGAGAACTGAAAACTCTCAGCACCACACACATTTAGTTTTTAATTACTACATCAGTCAATTTAAGTGGACACTAAACACCTGCAGGCCTACAGTATCTGTATGAATAAAATTGACTTCAAATTACAGGCACTTCAGCAACAACAATTCCACTAATGGTTGTGGGGAAAAAAAGCCTTTCAGCAGCATTTGCATAATATTCAACTAAAAATCTATTGCTTGTTTGTTTTGTTCCTTCGTAGTTATAAACTGTTTTTAATTGAGTGTCCTCTTTTAGCTGTTGAAGGACATTAGCCAGAAGCAGCACGACCCACGGCAGAGGCAAGTGGACCTTCGCCGTGCCTACATTACCGCTCGCTTCACTCCCTCCAGCCTGCCTGCGTTCTTCACGCTTGGGGACCAGCTGGACTATGGTGGCTTTGATAACCGCGCTCTGGAATCTGGCCAGGAGTACGTCTTCTTTATCCTCGCTGAACTCAACTCCACCACTGGGGTAAGAGGCTGCAGCTGAGCAAGCAAGTTGTTTTAGATGATAATGTGTCCTCTACATTTCTCCATGAAATCTACCATCAATTTTTCTTTGCCTCCAACACTTCATTATTTGTTGTTTATAACATACAATAATCCGTCCAGTGCTCCAGTGGCAGGACACACATAAAGTAATTTTTTGATGGAAAGAAATTATCCCAATTCACCTAAATTGCATAGGAATAAGCATAAAATTATGTATTATTAAGTCAAATTCATGAAATTGCTGTATGCCTTTGATCAGCTGCATGGACTCCACCCACTTGAGTCTAATTTGCATGTTTAAATGCATAATTTATGTCATGTCTACGGGTTTATAAACGAAAAACCTTCCATTTTTTTTTTTGAAAGAGACAGTCAAGCAAAATGGTTTGAGGTAAAGCTAAGCTTGACGTTAGTTTGTCCAAGGTTACTGCAAAAAAAAAAAATTAAAAAAAATAAATAAAGGTGGCTATTAAAGCAGGCTGTATTTATTTTTAAGATAGCAGTCTAAGAAATTGCTTTCCAACCATGCCTGCAAAGTTTATGGCCAGGTTTTCCTTAATTTTAGCACAAGAATAAAATTCATTTTGCATTTATAAATATGGACAAGCCAAGAAATAAATTAATCTTAAAAACCTGAAAGATATTCACCTTTGCACCATCTTTTTTTTCTGATTCATGTTTATAAATGAGATCACACTTGCTAGGTTTGTGAGTAGTTGTGATGATTAACGATATAATACTCAACTCGCTGTAAATATTGATGGCATTGGTTTTGATTTTGTTTATACTACAAAAACAAGCTTTTTTTTTTCAGGTTGTTAAAATGTTCCACTCAAATTAACACACAATTGTGACCAGACATCATTTTTTCAAACAGAAAACAATGACTAAAGAAACTGTCGTTATCCCCGTCGACTTTGACAATACGCAACTATCATTCATAAAGCCCAGTTTCTCGACTATCAAGGGAAAAACTCTGAACTGCAAAGCAGCAATGCTCCAGATACAGCAGTGATCTCATTCTGCCATGTAAAGCTGCTGTATTTGTGTGTTCAGAAGATGTTCGTTGCCAGCCCCTACACGGACCCGGTCATTGCACCTGATTCAGACCCCCAACCTCTGGATGCTGGAGATGGACTCATTTGGGTGGTGGGACCAGTCCTGGCAGTGGTCTTTATCATCTGCATTGTCATCGCTATCCTGCTATACAAGAAGTGAGTGATGATCATTTGTACAATTTTAGACATGCACTATTTACTGCAATACTGTGAAATAGATTAGACCTTTTTTTTGCATATTAAATGCAAAAACAACAAAGTAAAAACAAATCCTACCATTTTATCTCCAGAGAAACTAGAAAACACTTGGAAAAACTCAGGGGTAAAATTATGTGTAAATTCTGACTGATTCTCAACCTCAGCTACATCACTCAATTATACAGGAGTGTGTTTATTATTATTCGTGCTTGCACAGTTATTATTATTGTTTGTACCTGCCTACAATATTACATTTTTTATTTATCAAAATATATTCAAAAATTTATTTTAAATAGTTATATATTCATCTCTGTGACCCTGACCAGGCAGCTACTAAGGATGAATCAATGTGGTAATTTGATGTTAATAAACAGTCGGTCTTTTAACCTTATAAGTTACATATTTTAGATACATTTTCATACTCTTTATTGTGTCCCTATGAACAGTTCTGGAACCTTTCTCTATTTCTATCTTATTAGGACACATTATCTGTTCATTCCAGGTAATACATTTGTATTTGGTCAAAACCTAAGCAGTTTTTTGATGCAGACATCAAAAAATATTAGTAGATGTATAAATAAATATTAAAAATATATACAAAATGTTGATGTATATAAGGTTAAGTGAATGAAGAAGAGAAAGGGGAAATAGGGAAAGGATTGCTGGTAATGTGGCTAATATTACACACTGCTAGTGTAATGGGGAGGATGTTAATGCTGAGATTAAATATGTAACAGGGTGGTATTTTGGGTGTGGAGAAAATAGTGTCAGAGCAAAAAAAAAAAAAAAAGAAGAAGAGAGAGAGATTAAATGATAACAGGAGATAATGGGATAGCTGCCAACCGCTTTTTCTTTTCAGAGTGCCAAAATCCTCAATGCAGAGTGAGAGAGCAGCTTCTTAAAAAGCAAACCAATAAAATTAAAGCTAGATGGAATTTTAAGTCATTCTTACTACAGATACTAGCAGTCATGTGCACTTAGGTTGGAGAATCAGCTTGTGTTTGCTTAGTTGGAGAACATTCGAACAGTGGGGAACACAGAGTCAGCCAAACTGCAGACACACCCTGAACTTGGCTTATTAGATCTCATTTTTGGCAAGTAAATCCTTTGCTGAGCTGTACCACCCTCACAGCCCTTTCATTTAGTCCGGAAACATTCTCATTCCTCAGGGGAAAGGAGTTAAACACTCCCCGATGGAACACAGTGCTATCTAGAAGAGGTGTCATGTAGCCTGTGCATATGAATTGAAAATATTGATTACTTTTTTATCTCTTTTTTGTTGTTGTTATTTTTCTTCTCATCTCACCCTTTGGCCCTTTTGAATTGTATGCCTCTGTCTTTGTCCTTATCTCATCCTCATCTTCCTCTTCCTGTTTTTCCCTCATTCTGTCTTCCTCTCATATTTCACATGGCAATCTCTGGGGACATCAGCAAACCAGACAGGTAAGCCAGTGCTGACCTCTAATTCCCAGTGGAACATTGCAGCATGTATTTTAAAGGGGATGGGGATAGGTGGTGTAATCTCGAATAAAAAATACTGGAACCTGCTAATGAGGGAACTTTATGGCTAATAATAGTCAAATCGGCTTTCTGTTATATTACGTTTCGCATTTGGCTGCTAGAACCCCTATTAAGTGTTAGTTTAGACTTGTAGATTGGACATATTGATTTATGTGTCCTGAGTCTAGTTAAAATCCTGAATTTGTACACGGCTGTTTCATTTTTTTGTGTGTGTGTGTGGGTGTGTTTGTTTCTGCTAATTAGCAAGCGCAAAGACTCCGAGCCTGGCACCAAGTGTTTACTGAACAACGCTGAAATGATGGCTCATCACCCCACCGACCCTGTCGAGATGAGACGCATCAACTTCCACACACCAGGCTCGTAACACACACGCATTTCATACGCGAAATAAATACATATACACTTTCTCTCTCTTTCTCTTTCTCTCTATCTCTCTTTCTCTCTCTCTGAGGGCCCTACAGGGTTATTGATAAAATCTGAGAAAAAAGAGCAGAGAATCTGTGACAGATTTCTATTATAAATCGACAGAATGGATTGAAAAGAAGCTAGAGAAAAGAAAAGAAGGCAGAAATAGAGAAAGGGCTTGATAGGGAAAAGATAGGCAAAAAAATGAAGAGCAGGAAAGACGAAGAGCAGAGAACCGCACCATTTTAATTCAGCCTGACCTTTAAAGCTGGCACATAAGCATTAATTGATACTCGACATAAATAGATATTTCTGCCACGGTGTAATAAACCCTCTCTTTCACAGAGATTATATTCTCTGATACATTGAGGACATGACCAACTGCTTCTGCTCATTTTTTCATGTTTTAATCTACATATTTACATTGCCAATTAATTATTTGCAATTAAAATCATTGTGATGTTCAATATTACACACAAAAGTTTTTAAATGAATCTTTATCCTCAGTATCAGTGGTGTGATATGTGATTACAACAGATATCAACATGGCTCTAACCTTATATATTGCATTTTATATAAATAAACGCTATTAATCACAAGAATTAACGTGCACAACATATAAAGAGCATTATATTCTTTGTAATGACCTGACATGACTGAGCTACAGTCTGGATTAGAAAGAAATTAGCCCAGACTTGCTTGTTATTCTTACATAATGTGTTTGTTTACTGAGGACTGAGGATGCCACAAGCTTTATGCTGATACCTTTTCATTTGTTAAAGACAGGAGAGCTTAGCAATGTTAGAACATTTATGCCTGGTCATTAGTGTTGGTTTGTGTGTGTGTGTGTGTGTGTGTGTGTGTGTGTGTGTGTGTCTTTTATCTATACATAATCAAAGTAAAATTGAGTTTGTTGATTTGCCTAAGGTGATAACACATAAAAACAGATCTGAAATAGTAGCTTTAAATCTAATGTAAAAAAATAATGTAAATGAATATCTACGATAAAACTCAAATTAAGTCAAGTAAGTGAATGTGTGCATATTTTTCCAATCTCGGAAATAACTTTTGGACAGATTACAATTAGATTGTATGTATGCTAGTTTATTCACTGTTTATTTTCTGACTACACTGTGTGTGCACTTTAGCCTCTATGCACTTCCCAAACATACAGTAGTTGCAATTTAGAGAGACATGGAGAGAAACCGATTTGTGGATGATGACAGAAAGTTTTCCGGATGGTAACGTGTGTTTAGAGCAAGTGCATGTAGTAAGAATTTGTCCTGTTAAAGGAAATCCAATAGTCATAATCACCATTTATAGCTTGGGTCAAAGAACAATATTGAACAAGAAATTTCTTTAACCAATGAAGATGACAGGCAGTAGTAAATAACTAATCTACAAGAACAATTACCAAGACTAGGCGAAGAGCACTGGAGACAACAGTGCATAATTAACTACGTGCGCAACACAGTACAGGTGCACACATTAGGATAACAAGCCAATTGCTTAGACTGGGGGGGCTTGTTTTCAATACTAAAAACCAAACACTTTTTTTTGGTTCTGTTTTGGACAAATAAAACAATGCGGTTGTATGTACTCTTTTTGAATCTAATTCATCCACAGTTTAATTTCTGACTACAATCTCTGACTGTGAAAGAGTGAATCACTTCAGTCACACCAAAATCAGAATAGTGTCAAATCTTTTTTTGCTAAAAAAGATGGCTTAAAAATGGCTTCATTGATCACAAACAGGATTTTTCCCTCTCTTCTGTCCTCATAACAAAATTTCCGTTGTCTCTGGAGATGCAGACGTTTGTGATTCATAACTGTAAAATCACACCTAGGTTAAAGTCTAGATTCTTCCACCGTTACCCACCCAGCACCTTGTAACCACCTACACCTGAATTGTTGCCTACGCACAGCACAGCACACACTAATGCGTTCACTCACACAGACACATTTACACGGCTCATTAGCACAGGTGTTCTTGTGACTAATGGTCATTTTATTCTGTTCTGATCTTCCGTTTTGACCTTTGACCCCCTACAGCTATGATGAGTCACCCTCCAGTCCCGATCTCCGAACTGGCAGAACACACAGAGCTTTTGAAGGCCAATGACAACCTCCGGCTCTCCCAGGAGTACGAGGTGACTGATGAGAGGGGGTGGGGGGTGGGGGTTATTGAAAATAAAAAGAGAGTGAGAATGTGTGAAAGTGAAAGAACTAGGAAAACAGCTAGGATCTAAGAATAACTATTTGGCATAAAAATGAAAGACAGAAGAATGATCAAGGATGTGAGTATTCAGCAAGAAAAGGAAGAGAGCAAGTACAAGAAGAGAGGTGGTCATATAAATCCAAGGTGACCCTGGGAAAGCTCATCAGCCATACAGACCTGCTGCTACTCAGTGAGAAACTCTGGAAACAGCACAGGTTATACAGATGATGTTTTATTGAGGACTAGCTGCAAGCACATTTGTTCATCGGGGAGGAAAAACAGCAATAATTCACACATCTGTTGTCTGAGCAAACTGTCTGAAATGTGTGATCGTTTCTGCTCTTTTTGAAGTTGAAAATCATGAAAATTAACATGTTCACTTTGTTTGTCACCAATTTTTGTTTTGTAGTCCATCGATCCCGGGCAGCAGTTCACATGGGAGCACTCGAACCTGGAAGTGAACAAGCCAAAGAATCGCTACGCAAATGTCATTGCCTATGATCACACCAGAGTCGTGCTCGCACCAGTGAATGGTACAGTAATAGTATAAAAGTATAGTTATAGTATATCTGTGGACACCTGACTATCAGATTTATGGGAAGAATTTCCAGTAGATTTTGGAGTGTGGTTGTTCTACAGTATTTGAGATGTAGGTAAGGAGCCCTGAGGTGCAGTCAGATTTCCAATTCATCAAGTGTTCAGGAGGGTTGAGGTCAGAACTGTACAGCAGACAACTCAAGTTCTTGCATTACAGCCCATGTAAAGCATATCTTCATGGAGCTTGTGTGCACATTGTTATGCTGGAACATTTTTAAGTTTCCTAGTTCAAGTTAAGGGAAAATGTCATGCTACAACATCCAAAGACATCCTATACCATTGTGCACCTCCAGATTTGTAGTAACAGTTGGGAGAAGCACCACTGAAAAAGTCAGGTGTCCCAATACTTTTGTACATAAAAAAAAAAATAGTAGTAGAAATATTGCAGTGTAATGTGTAAAGTTGTGGGCAGAAGTTCTTCATCAGCTGTGCAAGCAAAGTGCTTCTGAAGCTGTAGGAGGTGAAATCAAGTTTTCCTACAGGTGAAATGCAATTTGCACTACCTCTTCAGTTATTGTAGTAACCTGCAGTCTCTCTGGATTTTTCTTCATGTATCACACACTCCGTACATCAGCTCTGCAGTCTATATAAGATCTTACCACTGTCCTAAATGTGATGTCTGTCATCAAATATGGTCCTTTTGTACATGTAGTAACTAAAATCATGACACAGGCACATAAAGAAACCAATGTGGCACTAAACCTCAAGAAACACGTACAAAAGAAACAAAGTTTAGAAGTTTACAGGACAAATGCTTTGTCTCTTGCTTTCCCAAAAGACTCAAACAAAACAGTTTTTTTAAAGAAACTATTTCTAGGTTTTATTACCCCAATGATACCCTCCAATAATAGGAACAGCGAGGAGACAGGACTGACGCAAACACATCTGGATAGAGAACTCTAAACGGAGCATGAACGAGGCGCTTGCTGTGATTTTTACTGCACCGCACATTGAAAGGCAGTATATTTGTGACAGTTTTTCTCTAAGAAGAGGTTTATATTGCATTTTTTTGGAAGGAGTCTCCAGAATTATTGATTAGTAACAGTAAAACAGCATGGGTGAGTTTCAATGAAAGAGGACTTTATGAAGACAATCTTTTTTTTAATTTTTATTATTACTTTTAAAAAGGGGAAAAAAAGAGGATGTTGGGAATGTCTCACGTTGCATTGAATTAAAAAAACGTAATTATTTAATGAATAAATGAGTGTAAAGATTGGTTTTGGGACTTGCTGTTTTAAAAAAGTTTTATTATAAAATTATAGATTTTATATAAAGAAACACATATAATTTAAGTAGGTAGCATTACACTATTGATAATTCATTGATTACTTTCCAACCAAATCATGCCGCATTTACTGTTGTCTTCAGGTGTAATAATGTTTAACGGATGATTATGGTTTTCTTCTGTTTTGAAAGGTATTTAATAAGTTTACACTTGCTTCCATTATGAAAAAATCACCTTACAATATATGCAGTAAATTGAGATCCAGGGTCGAAAGGTCATGATTACTGAACCACTTTTTTTCCTGATTCATGTGCCTGTGCATGTATGTGGGCTAATCAGCGTCTCTGCAGCACAGACCCCAATTAACATTATTCTCTTACGCTGAGCTCAGGTCAGTTCCATTCACATTGCTAGATCATTTACAAATCCTGCAACCATTCTGTGTAAGCTAGTTGGTTAAGTTGGTTAAGAACATAAAGAGGAATGTTCCTATCCAGTATAAAATTGCATTTATAGAGAAAAAGAATCAGTGTGTTTGTAAGTATGTATTAATATGCTTAATTATGTTATTAAAAAAAACAAAAAAACAAGGCCCTTAATTATTCTTAGTTGCTTTCCGGATTTAAACTATAGTATAATGGCTTAAATGCACAATTTGGTTTGTGTTTAAAAAAATTATAATAATATATATTTTCACCGCTTGTTTAAGAGGCTGCCACCTGGTGTTCATTGTGAGTAACAGTTAGAAATACAGTGTCTTTCTTTAATAGCAATCATTTTCTAAAATAAATGCAATAAAATGGAACATAAACACATCATTTTCTTTATTTAAACAAATAATCCTATTAGGTTAATAATCTTAATAATAAACATATGTTGTACAAAGTTGGCTCTCATTTTTAGCTCAAATCACTTTCATTAAGATGACGGTTTTGAGCAGTTTCCTACATTACCCACGATGCCAGTTGACTACCTAATGATAGTGGTGCCAAAGGATTTAGCTCCTGCTGGAGAGCGATACAGCAGAGTACCTGCACCTCCTTATTTATACTCTGTACTCTTAAAATTTTGTGTAATTCATCATACAATACTAATCAAGCTGAGACCAGTATCATAACTAAGCAGTGAACATTGAAAAATAAAGATATTTACAGCACATCTCACAATAGACAAAACCTTACTACCAACCAGCAAATTAGCATCTGAATCGCTAACATCATTTCAAATATACATTACAAAATGTTATGTTTGTCAGGGAGGGGATTTACTTAAAGCCACTCCAATATTTTTTAAAATATTGTGTAGAGAAATATGTCTGCTTTATTCCCTGCATACTGCATGGCACTAAATTGTGCATTATGATATGTGGAAGCTAATAAACATTTTATTCCTGATCATGTCAGAATGCCATGAAACCCATTCCTATTTGTATCCCTTTAATAGTATCAGTTTTAATTTTGCCCTATTACCGCAGATAACCGCAGTATTATTGCTGGCCCATTCACTGCTCTTCTCCTGACCCCACTCCAAAGCACTACCCTTGAGTTTGAGTGCTGTGAAATTACATTACAGAACCACTAGCATTGAAAGTTTTGTGTTTAAACTGCATGTTGGCTCTGATAGAACAAGGTCCATGTGCAAATGCTTGATAAGAGACACTGTATTTATCTCAAGCTTCCACCTTTTGTTTTTTATTATGTCTGTCTGGACACAGACTCAGGTGGGACTGGGTTCATATAGAAACTGAGTTTTCTACTAAAATTCCAGCTAATCCTGGACTCAAGCCGCACTTTTAAGTGTTGAGGGATGTCACAGAGGCAGGCATTTTGAAATGCTGATGAAGAGACAAGGGTTTCAAATGTAATATCAGGAAAGTGACTCAGACGGATATATTGAAACAAATGTTCAAGCCAGTAATGCTTCGTGCTTGTCTATTTCAGGCATTATAGGCAGCGATTACATCAACGCAAACTACATCGATGGCTACAGGAAGCAGAACGCGTACATCGCCACACAAGGCCCACTGCCTGAGACGTTTGGAGACTTCTGGAGGATGGTGTGGGAGCAGAGAGCTGCGTCGATAGTTATGATGACTAAACTGGAGGAGAAATCAAGGGTAAGAGATCCTTTTCAGTGGGTGTGTAAGTGTGCTATGTGAGAGAGTCCCATATTTATGTTAATTTAACAGAGTGCATTACTTCTTGGGTGTGTGTGTGTGTGTGTGTGTGTGTGTGTGTGTGTGTGTGTGTGTGTGTGAGTGAGTGTGTGACAGAGAAAGCAAGACAGAGACTTTTACTGTAATGTGCAAAAGATAGTGAGAGATGAGGTGTGAAACACAACAGCTGCTTTTCTAAGCAATGTGTTTAAAGCCTCTGTCAATTTATTTTCATAATTAGCTTCTAACTATTAGCTGAAGCTTTGGTGGTGAATTTATTAGCAGTTTATTAGCAAGACTTTTTTGTAATTTTTTTTTTTTATTAGTGATTCTCATATGTCGCTCATCAAGTGTCTTTGTGCCTGATGCAACGTCCTTAAAACATTGTACATTTCAGGGTGGGTTTTTTTTTACATTTTAAAATTTATTTTTACACATTTTAAAACCACAGTCCACATGTCAGTGTAATAACAGTACAGTTAGTGCACTACAAACAGAGCAAACTTTTTCGGTTTGGTTTTCATTCTGAAGCACAAATTGCACAATTTTTGCTGCCAGTAGCTTTTTAAAAGCTTTTATAAAAGAAACCACAATCTTAAGAGATAAATGCAGTTTTATAGCATTTGATTGTCTTTCTTTAATTTAACCTTGATAATTATTTAATTCGGATTTTTTTGTTTTTGTTTTTTACATAAGTGTCTGTCTGTATATAATATATAATTTACAGTATCTCACAAAAGTGAGTACACCCCTCACATTCCAGCATCCATTTTAGCATATCTCCTCAAGAGACAAACCTTGGAGTGGAAGTGGATCCCAGAAACAAACTGTGCAGCAGTTATTTAGACAATAATAGCTGTATGTTGAGTTATTTTCAGGGGACAGTAAATCTGTACTGCTATACAAGCTGCACACTGACTTTTCTAAAATATACCCAAGTTTCATTTCTATATAATGGCTCCTTTGAGAACATATAATAACAATAACATTGTTGCTGAAATGCCAGGGGTGTACTCACTGTTGTGAGATACTGTACAGGTATATTTTTGTATATTGTATATATATAAAGTATATATTTGTGTCTATGTTGATGTAGACATTGTGTCATTTTGTAAATCATTGTGTATGTTTGTGAATAATCGCATTTGTGTGTCTCTATGTAGATAAAATGTGATCAGTACTGGCCCAGTAGAGGCACAGAAACGTATGGGTTGGTGCAGGTCACGCTACTGGACACCATGGAGCTTGCGACGTTCTGTGTGCGGACCCTCTCACTGCACAAGGTGATCAGAACTTTTTGTACCACATTATTTATATTATATATTCTATAATGCGTTGTAATGTAACTATGTTGATACCTGAATACGCATATTAGGTAATAAGGCTTCATCTCACCCTCTTTCTCCATCACTCTCACACTGTGTGGTTTCAGTTCCACTAACAGGTGATTTTTACTCCCTGCCTGTCTCACATTCTCTTCTCGTAGGTCTTTCTCCATGACTCGCTGTCTAAATTAATCTCAATAGTTGACATTCTCTGTGTTTCTTACTGACGCTTTCCTCCAGAGACTTGGAGACTGAGGCTCTCTAATTACCTTCCCCCCCTATAGAGAGTGTATCATATATCAGGCTTCTCTCATTCTCTCTCTTTCTCTCTCACACATACACTCACATATGTGCACAAGCTCGTACACCCACATTTGGTTTTTGTAGCTCTATTTTTGGATTTGGTTGACTGTAATTATTGATTGAGAGATCTTGAAGTGTAAGAAATTACACCGACTAAATAAAAATTCCTGCATCATAAATGATCATTAACGACACTCAAAGTAATTCATTCAACACGACTGAAATTTGCACATTTTAGTCAAATATTAATGATTTAATATTTTAAATAATCATTTAACGAAAGATCTGTACATTTGGATGCAAAAAGGTAAAAAAAATAAAATCATACAGTACATTTATTACTATACGCTAATCTTTGGGATGCATTTGTGTATTCTTCAATTCATTGAGGGAAATGGACAGCAGCATTATTTTCATTTTACTATCCCTATTATTGCCATAGTTTTAATGTATTTTTTGCCTCTGTGTCGCTTTCTCAGAGTGGCTGTAATGAGAGGCGAGAGGTGAGACAGTTCCAGTTCACAGCATGGCCTGATCATGGTGTACCTGAGTATCCCACTCCATTCTTGGCTTTCCTGCGCAGAGTTAAAGCTTGCAATCCCCCAGACGCAGGTCCTATCGTTGTTCACTGCAGGTCAGTATGCAGGTGCCACACACATACACAGACTCACAGCCCTTCTATTTTCATGGGTTGTGAAATTATTTGGCTTTAGTCATGGGGTATTTAGGGATGGTGGCTCAGTGGTTATGGCTCTGGGCTACTATTTGGGAAAGATGTAAGTTTAAATCCTGGTTCCTGCCAAGCTGTCAGTGTTGAGCCCTTGAGCCAGACTCTAAACAGCCAACTGCTCAAATAAATTGTAAGTCACTTCGGATAAAAGTAAAAAAGAAAACTTTGTAAATTACAGTTTCTGTTATTTGGTTTTAGTTTTATGGGACTTTTGTTCAGATTTTCAAAATGAATGTGTTCACCTTAAGATTGTTTATATACAATTTTTTTATCTATTTCTAATGATCATCAGTAAATTGACATTTTTGTCTGTTTACCAGACTTCAGAGACATCTAAAGGGTTTTTCCAGACTGCCTTATACTTCCACTGCAGACTCCATACCACAAAAGGCGTATTATGTTTCAGCATGTTTCCCATAAGTAATTTTAAGAATAGACAACCTCTGGAACTGTAATGTGGCCTCTAATAAAGATTAAACAGAAAGTAAGATGTTGATTTCTTCTCTCATTTCAGAAGGGATATTATAAAATATCCTCCTCTGTCTGGCTCTATTTGTCTCTATGAGCTTTACAGCGTGTGGTTGATTAACTCAGCTGGATCTTGTCTCTGGTCATAGATTGTGTCTTTGGAGAATTTATTATGCATCATACACACATACACACACCCACACACACAATGAGGAATTAGAATGATCCTCAGAATGATCTCTCTGGCTCTCTTTCTCTCTGTCTCACTCATTCTCTTTCTCTCAGTGCGGGCGTGGGACGTACAGGCTGTTTCATTGTGATCGATGCCATGCTTGAACGTATCCGCCACGAGCGCACCGTGGACATCTATGGTCACGTGACGCTGATGCGCTCTCAGAGGAATTACATGGTGCAGACGGAGGATCAGTACAGCTTCATCCATGAGGCCCTGTTGGAGGCTGTCACCTGTGGCAACACTGAGGTGGCAGCACGCAGCCTCTACTCCTACATGCAGAAATTGGCACAGGTGGAGAGCGGCGAGCACGTCACCGGCAGGGCACTGGAGTTTAAGGTACAGACGCCGTGTCAGTTGTCTAGTCTGTATAAGTCTATATATAGCTGATATACTTTAGAATGAAATGTTATTTCTGCAGGACCATCACAATACAGCAGCATGGTAGGACTATGTTCAAATGAAAATATATAAGCAAGAACACACATCAGATTGTGCTGTTAAACAAAAATAATGCACAAAGGTGGTTTGTAACGTGCCAGTAGAAAATTATTCAATAATAATAATAACGATAATAGTAATAATGTACACTTTCCAAACAATCTGATTTGAGAAATTAACTGCACTGAAGCATAGATTATAATATGTACAGGACAATAAATAGACAGGTTAATGCAAACTACTTGAAATAGACCACTAGTGGATGGAAGAAAGTAAAACTCTACATTAACATGCAACTGGGATTAAAGAAAAACTGGAAAATGGTGTAGCAGCATGATTATTGTCTCATAGCAGTATTTTTAAAGGCAGATGGTTGATAAATCACATCGGGAATAAATAAAAATTTCACCTATATTACAATTTTTATTCTAGAATTCTTACATGCTGTAAAGCTGCTTTGAGACAATGTCCATTCTGGAAAGTGGTATAGAAATAAACTTTAAATAAACTTGAACAGATGGTTATACAAAAGGCTGGATTATTGGAAGGGTTTGACTACAGCAGGAAGTTGTTGGGGCAGCCATGTATTGAAAAATCTGACTATATTAAGAATGAAGCAGTTTTTGTCTGGTACATTCTGCTTGACGTTAGAAGGGTGAAGAGTTGCTGAGAGGGGTGGAAAGGGTGGTCACAATTTTGGTTGCCTTACACATTCTGTGTAGGATAAAACATACGCCACTTTTTTTTTTTTTTACTAAATCTCGTAATATTGTTAAGTATAATAACTTTTGCTGCTCAGCACTAAATGGGAGTTCATTAAGCATTAACGGGATTGCTTCAGGAGACTGCTAAAGCATGTCTCTGTTTTCTGTGGGTTTCTACTCTCAGACAAAATTGGCTCCATTTTATGTGATTTTACATTATATTAATACTAATGAATGAAATGGTACTTGTTAAATAATTTATTTTTCTTTGAAACACATTTCCTCACAGTCTTTATAGTGTACTATTATTTTTATTTATGACTTTGCTTTGTATAATCTAGTTTGCTTGATACTAACCCTATGTTTTCTTTTGTTCTTATAGCGCCTGGCAAACACTAAAGCTCACACCTCCAGGTTTGTGACGGCCAATTTGCCCTGCAACAAGTTCAAGAACAGGCTAGTGAATATCATGCCATATGAGACCACCCGTGTGTGCCTGCAGCCAATCAGAGGCCTCGATGGTTCGGACTACATCAACGCCAGCTTCATCGATGGATACAGGTAGGTGCATAGTTTTAGAATAAATTAGCATTTTATATTGACTTGCTGTAGCAATGTTATGGTGTCTGAGTGCATTTAAAAGCGTACATTAGAATGTTCTTACTTGCATTGCTGCAAGTATAACTATATAATAATGAACTGTATACTGTGTACAACCCTACATTGCTATTCCAATGTGTAGAAAACACTTAAAATATTTACTAGTTGGGAAATGTTGCATTTTTAAACAAGAAATATTAAAGCATTATTGATTTATAACCTGAGAGAAATACATATTCTCCTCTTCTTGTTATTAATTTATGTTACATATTAATATCACTCCACGAAGATGAAAAATGAAATGTGCATGGCATTTTAGTTATTTCAGACATCCTGCACTATCAGCAATAAAACGCAATAATTCCTCTTTCCCTCTACAATATATGGACAAACCTTTTATAACCCCTGACTTCCCCAGCCATATGTGCTTCTTCCCCAAATTGTTAAAACTTGAAGGAACACAATTGTTTAGGATGCCTTCGGATGTGGTCAGTTAATTTTCCCTTATCCAAATAATACAATAAAAATAACGAACATATAAAAGTTCCTTATAGGCAGTGGTGGACGAAGTACGCAATCCATGAACTTGAGTAAAAAAGAGATATATTCGGTAAAAAGTAAAAGTGCAAAAGTACAAAAGTATTTGCCTGCATATGTAAAGTATCCAAAATAATATGATTTTTTTATGGCTATAATGTTTTCTGTTATATTTTTTGGCATAAGACTATTTGCTTTAGCAAGTCAGTTTATGTGAAAAGAGTAATGTTACTCTGAGCACAACGATCTATTAATAGAATTATATTAATGGGTCAAACACTGATTGATATCTATTCAAATGATCATGAGCCGAAAACCTTTTTTTTTAACTCCTTCTAAAAATTGTGGATATAAGGCCACTATTGTTATGGCAAGTTAGAGTCAGGAGTTTCTGCTTGCTGTTGAACTGTTGCTAAATTGTATGTTCATGCTAAGTAGATACACCACCAACCAGCAATGGGGGTTCTGGCTTGAATGACACACTGGTTGATCCACGCCATGACCCAACAACTCCCCCAATGATTAGTTTCAGCTTTGAAAAGCTTCTTTCTGCTTCAGCTACCGTCACTGGATGAGAAAGAACATATTCCACAAGTTGGGATACATTTCTGAGAGCTAACTTTCATGTATAAATATCACCCTAAATGCATTTATTGCACAATTAAATACATGTCATTGTGCACAACTTTCAAAACCAAGAACCATAAAACTCCTTGGCTAATTAGCCATTAGATACAGACATCATCTATATCCTTATAATATATGTTTATTTTTTAATTAGTCTTTTGAACTGAACTGGAGATTTCCCTTATTGAACCCAGTTCATGAACTTCATGACATCACCTCAGGTTTAGGTAAACAAATCAATAAGTGCTAGTTTAACCACAATCCAACTAGACTAGTGCGGTTGAAGTTGTTTTGTTTTAAGGTTTAAGCTAAACTAGATTCATAAACTATAATGTTATGCAAGCTAAAAAGATTTTTGTTGCTCTGTGCATAAAAGCGCAGCAGGCACCGCAGCATAAGTGATATACAGCGATTAGCCAATTTCATTAAATGCAGTAGCTTATACTATGCTCATAACGAGATGTGTGACAGAGCTGCAAACACACCTTGATCTTTTGCACGTTCCCCCGACTTCTTTCCTCTTTTTTCTGAATTAGGCTCCTGAGCGTTTAGTCATTTTTTTGTCATCCATAAATTTAATTTGGATTCAGCTCTTCTTACTGACATGATGTCACTCCGGGTCTTGTCAGTTCTCCCATTGGAAACCTGAAGGCTGAGGTGTCATTACCCAACCCCCCCGCCTCTCCTTTCTGAGTGTATGAGTAAGGGAACTTCTCCAGGCAGTGGGTGCACACTCTGAGTCCCGACCAGGTTCATTGACAATGAACACTGTGCAAATAAGCTGTAAAAAAAAAAAAAAAAAAAGGTCTTGTCAGTTCTCCCATTGGAAACCTGAAGGCTGAGGTGTCATTACCCAACCCCCCCGCCTCTCCTTTCTGAGTGTATGAGTAAGGGAACTTCTCCAGGCAGTGGGTGCACACTCTGGAGTCCCGACCAGGTTCATTGACAATGAACACTGTGCAAATAAGCTGTAAAAAAAACAAAAAAAAAAAACAAAAAAGATTTTTATAAATTTTTTGCGTGGTTGCCCCATTGCCACCCCTCTGCAAGATGTTGGCCTCTGGCGGCCTCCCATGTCTCCTATCCCTAAATCTGCCACCGCGATCGAAATAAGCATAAAACAGAGCATGCGCTCTTCCCTGATTGGTGGATTGCTGTGTGCTTGACCAGTTAAGTTTTTATCCACACACAAATAAAAAGAAATGACTGTTTTTTTCTTTTTTTTTAAGTCAGATATTTGACTTAGAAATGCAGTAAAGTCTCCCCAAATGGAAATACCAATAGTAACCTAGTTACTGTCCACAATTACAGACTGCATTACAGGTTAAATATCATTATACAGAGTGTTCTTACTCATTAGTATACCAGGTCACACCCTCACTTTTTATTTCCCATCTGCTGAGTTCTGAGCATGTTGGCGTTTTACCCCAGGGTTTAATGTATTCTGAATGGGTATCATCATGTTTTTCTCTTTTAGGCAGCAGAAGGCATACATCGCCACACAAGGTCCTTTAGCAGAGACCACTGAGGATTTCTGGAGGATGCTGTGGGAGCACAACTCCACCATCGTAGTCATGCTTACCAAACTGAGGGAAATGGGGCGGGTGGGTGACGAACTTAACGACTAAACCTGAACTTTTGTAGTTCAAATTTATAAAAAAAAGTGGCATATGTGCTCAACATATAAATTATTAACATGCTTTGATGCATTAACCATGTTGAATAATTTTTATTTCAACTTCCTTAAAATATTAAAATATTCGATGCATATTCCAAATTTTTGTTCATTGCTTAGTAGCCTCTTTTATTGTAGCATGATTATGTCACCAGGAATAAGGCAGAGATGATCAAATTTGTGCCACCTTTTTATATTTGAGTCACTCTGATAAACATAATCACTGTATATTATATTATATTACTTTTTTAAATATAATTTCATGGTCATTATAGGATCTTTTTATATTTTTCGGTATTATGTTTTTAGTTTTAGTCAATCATTTTAAAAAGCACACTGTAAGCACACTTCACAAGTTAAGTGTCGGTAGCTATAAGTGTTCAAAAGCTTGTGTTTATTCATCTTTATGTCCGTTAAACAGGAAAAATGTCACCAGTACTGGCCTGCCGAGCGCTCCGCCCGCTACCAGTACTTTGTGGTGGACCCCATGGCCGAGTACAACATGCCTCAGTATATCCTGAGAGAATTCAAAGTGACAGATGCAAGAGTGAGTATTGCACAACACATACATTGTGTAATATACACAACATTTCCTAATCAGACATTTTCTTTATCTAGACTGCCACTCAAAAAATATTGAGTGTTCTGTTAAAGATCTAAAAGATAGCTCGCAGGCATTTTGATGTAATGAGATGAGGAACGTAAATTTGATTTTTGAGTGTGTTAATTGGTCTCGATTGCTGTAGCAAGTTCAGATCAGAAGGAGGCACTGAGACGTAAAAGACAGGAACTTGCCACATGTATGCCTAATTGCTTGTTATTATAATTGTCGATTTTAACACAGAATTAAAGATGCTAGAATCTATTAAAAAACTGTCAAAAAGCTGTGAGGCCTTTTCACATATCAAGAAAATGCAGCATAATATTAGACTTTATATTGTGACTTGGCATCTGAAATGTGAAGTACTGAGAAATAATTATAGGAAACATTTATGGTTTGGTTATGGCCACTCTTTATTTCAGAGACAAAGCCTCAAAATGTGCAGTCATTATGACAAATGGGAATAATATAATTCTGCTTATTTGAAACTGGCCATGGCCTGTAAAAATTCCTATTCATCTTCCACCTTTGTTTTGTCAGTTAAGTGTTTTTACACAAGTCTTTAGTAATACAAGCCCTAAATAAGTGCTTAAATCACGTAAGGTGCAACAAATATACTAAATTCATATAATCTTTTAGATAGGCTAGATATTTGTGAATATCATTTCTAGGATCTATACATGTTTTTATTTACATTAAACAAAGATTTTTCCATTTTTTATTTCTAAAAGTAGATCAGGTTGTGTGTTACATTATAACTTCAGGAACAACTAAAAAATAGTATTACATAAAACTAATCAACTATGTAGAAGGACTTTCTGGTATCAACTTAAAGTTGACCAGGATAAAAGTGTTTTATTCCTCTTATACTACAGCAATTTGCAAACAAATACCGCTACCCTGAAAACAATGATAGAAAACGTACTGATTGTTACAAAGCAATAATACTGGAGACTTAAATTAATGTGACATGAACATCGCTTTAGAAGCGGCATTACCATTTCAGTGATTATATGGTATAATGGACATCGCTGTTGTTCTGGAAAATGATCCGTTAGACTGAATAATTCAACAGCAATATTTTATAAAAATAATTTTATGTTAATACTTAGAAATGCATAAAAAATTCATTTACAGACCTTCTTTTTCAAGCATCTAAGCACTACTTTAAGTTATTAAGCTTTGTCAACTATGTGTATGTTTCTCACTGAAGGACGGACAGTCACGGACAGTCAGGCAGTTCCAGTTCACTGACTGGCCCGAACAGGGAGTGCCAAAATCAGGAGAGGGTTTCATCGATTTCATTGGGCAAGTTCACAAAACCAAGGAGCAGTTTGGGCAGGATGGACCAATCACTGTCCACTGCAGGTTTGTTTGTAGCACAATTCTACCTATTGGAGACGACTTTGGTCATACTGAAGGGGTTATGGGTGCAATCTCCATTGATGCTTACTGCCACTGTGCTCTTGGAGAAAAAAGCACTTGACCTTGTGTGAATACAGGGCAGGAGCACACACAGCTGGTTAAATATAAATGTCCTCAGAGACCACAATGGTCACATGGCACAGCTTAAAGTAAAACCTGGATTATAGCTGTAGTGCGCAACTTTATACTGTAGTGCACAACTATTGTCAAGTTATCATTGTTTAAGAACAAATAACAAAGATTTGTAGTTAGTTGTCAACTTTTACCCCCTAAATGACCGGTATACATGTTGAAGACATGTCGAAGATGTTGAAATTTGGAATTAAAAACTGTAATTCAGTCTTATAGAGAAATAATGCAGTGGGAATTTTTTCTTACATTTCTTCAACCATTTTGGTAGATCTTCTCAAGGAACAATACTATAGAAATTAACCTTGGATATATTTTAGAGTAGTCATTGTGCAGTTTGTATAGCAGTACAGATTTACTGTCCTCAAAAAATAACTCAACATACAGCCATTATTGTCAAAATACCTGGCAACAAAAGTGAGTACACCATAAGTGAACATGTCGAAATTGTTTACAAAGTGTCAATATTATGTGAGCAACACTGTCATCCAGCACTGCCTTAATCTTCTTGGGCATGGAATTCACCAGAGCTGCACTGGTTGTTACTGGGATTCTCTTCCACTCCTCCATAATGACATAAAGGAGCTGCTGGATGTTAGACACATGACGCTTCTCCACCTTCTGCTTGAGAATGCCCCACAGGTGCTTAATAGGGCTCAGGTCTGGAGACATAGCTGGCCACTTCATCACCGTCACCTTCAGCTTCTTAAGCAAGGCAGTTGTCATCTCAGCAGATTGTTTGGGGTCGTCATTATGTTGGAAAAGTGACGCTCTGACCAGTTTCTGAAGGGAGGGCATCATGTTCTGCTTCATAAGTCACAGAACATGTGGAATCCATGTTTTCCTTAATGAACCGCAGCTCCACAGTACAAGCAGCACTCATGCAGCAGCCCCAGACCATGATGCTACCACCACCATGCTTGACTGTAGACAAGACACAATTTTCTTGGTACTCCTCACCACATGCTGGACACCATCTGAGCCAAACAAGTTATCTTAGTCTCATCAGACCACAGGACATGGTTCTAGTAATTCATGCTTTTGGACAGGTTCTTTTCAGCTAACTGTTTGCAAGCTTTTTTGTGATTCAGCTTCAGAAGAGGTTTCCTTCCAGGAAGATGGCTTGTTGCAGTGTGCGGCATTTGGTCTGAGCACCGGCAAGCGGACCTTCTGCTTCTGAAACCTCTAGAACAATGCTGGCAGCACTCATGCCTCTGTTTTTTGGAACCAGCATCTGTACCTGATGCACAGCATGAGGACTCAATTTCTATGGTCGACCCGTGCGAGGCTTGTTTTAAGTGAAACCAGTCTTAGAAAGACCTCTAATTGACCTCGGCCCCTGTACTGTAACTCAGTGTTAGGGGTTTTTTGATCTTCTTATATACTAGGCCATATTTGTGGAGAGCAACCATTCTAATTCTCAAATCATTGGAGGGTTCTTTGCAATAAGATGCCATGTTGAACATTCCGTGGTCAGTATGACAGATTTGTACTCAAAGCCACCAAATTTACTGCTCTAATGGTCCTGTCAAGCAAACAAAAACATGAATATGATGAACTGCACATGTGGCTTTGCATGGTTACACAACATACAGCTGTTATCACTGAGGGTGTACTCACTATGGTTGGCACCTTTTTTGACAATAATGGCTGTATGTTTAGTGTGGTTTTAAAGGACAGTAAATCTATACTTCTATACAAGCTACACATTGACCACACAGTAGTGTTGACAAAACTAAATACATTGCAATAGTTTGCAGTTTAACTTCTAGAAATGCACTACATGTAATCTGAATTCTTCCTCTAGACTACTGACATGAGCTATACTTTATTGGCAATAGTATAGGGACACCGGATTTTTTTCAGCCACATGCGGTTCTTCCCCAAACTGTTACCAAAAAAATAAAAGCACACAATTGTATAGAATTTCTTTGGATGTGGTCCATCACAATTCCCCTGCACAAAGAACAAAGGCATTAAGTTATGGGTTACAAAGGTTAGCAAGGAAGATCTTGAGCCGCATGCTATAGAATTCTGACCTCAACCCTATTGAACCACTTTGGGACCAATTGGAACACTGACTGCACCTCAGGCCTTCTCCTCTTACACTGGATTTACTAACACCCTTGTGGCTGAATGAGACAGAAGAGTGGCAGTTGATATATCAGCAAATGGCAAAAAGTACATTTTAATATTAACGTTAAGTCTTCACTAACTTTTGTTAATATATACTGAGTGCTAATCTGTAGAAGAGATGCATGTACAACCATAAGCTAAGAAAATAAATTAGCCCCACATTTTCTTGCACTCAGAAATGCTTGTGTGGTGTTGGCAGAATTCCCTTTGACCCACAGATCACAGCCTTTAAAAAGCAGAAGAAGGGTCAGGATCACAGCTGCATGAGCCGCTGCCTCACATTAGACTTGCTAATGAATCAAATAAGAGCGATTCATTAAGCAGGATTCAACCTTCACTTGCACTTTCTTTTTTTCCTCTGACTCCTCATCTGTCTCATTTGCTTATTCGCTCGTACTCCACACACACTGTTTTTCTCACTTCTTCTTTTGCTTCTCTCTCTTTCTCACCCTCTCAGCGCGGGTGTGGGTAGGACAGGTGTGTTCATCACTCTCAGTATCGTGCTGGAGCGGATGCGTTACGAGGGTGCTGTGGACATCTTCCAAACAGTCAAAATGCTGCGTACACAACGACCAGCCATGGTGCAGACGGAGGTAAAACCAAGCCTGACTAAATCGTGAATACCTCTATACTGTGCTCTAATTCATAATCTAGTTAAATAATCATAAACCTAAAGGTAAAGAATAAACCAAATATCTCATGAAAATGCCTTTAAAGTGAGAGTAAGTCAGAATCTTTGTAAATGAATAATATCTCAAATTAATTATATAGATATATAATAAAGTAAAAATGGCGCATTTGAGATAGTTTGGTTATGTGTAGAGGAGTGACACAGGGTATATAAAGCAGTAGAAGAATGCTGAGGAGCAGTTTGGACAGAAAGGAGGAGGAATATAGATATGGTGAGGGAGACATGCAGAGGATTGGTTTAAAAAAGGCAAATGTGGAGGACTGGTGATATGGAGACGGATGATTCACTGTGGCGACCCCTAACGGGAGCAGATGAAAGAAAAAAAAGATCCCATTTGCAAGTCTCACATAACTTCTGAATCTATCTGAGATCTACACTGAGCAGGTATGGGTCAGTGTAGGTACTTTATGGCCACCCATCAGGCATAGCATTAGGCCCACCTGCCTAATATTGTGTTGTTCTTTTTTTTTCTGTCAAAACAATCCTGAGCCATCGAGCATTAACAGCATTAACTTCTTCAGCAATTTGAGCTACAGTAACTCGTCTGTTGGAGCACACGGGCCGCCCTTCACTCCCAATGCGCATCAATGAGCATTGGCCGCACATGACCCTGTCACAACGTTTCCTTCCTTCGACCACTTTTAATAGATATTGACCACTGCACAGCAGGAACACCCCACAAGAACTGCAGTTTTGGAGATGCTCTAACCCAGTCGTCTAGGCATCTAGCGGTATAAAGTGCATCACAATTAGGACAAGAAACAAACCTGAATGTCCAAGTTCCTCAAGGGTTCTGTGGATCTTTATTGATTTTACGTGGATATGAGTTCTGCTTAAAAGCTTTTCTCACAGGGAAAACCTCTGTTGTGAATTTCTACATAGAACTCATCAGTGCTCCCAATCCGAAATAAAAAAAAACGTATTATATTGTCAAATTTTCTTCACTGGTGGAATTTACCTTGTTGTGTTTTGCTGTTTGTCTTTGCAGGATGAATACCAGTTCTGTTACCAGGCTGCTCTCGAGTACTTGGGAAGCTTTGATCACTATGCAACATAAAAGGAGGAAGAACACACTCGTCTCCCCAACACCTGTCTCAATGTTTTACAGCGCTACAGAAATTCTCTTGTTCCATGATGCCATTGCGAAGGGGAATGTTTTTGAAATTCGATGACATCGAATGCAATTTTGGAGGAGAAAAAAAAAAAAAAAAAAAAAGAAATTACAAAAAAAGACAAATTGACAAACAAAAAAGTTTTCTCTCAAGAGCTTCCCAGGGAAGTTCTGTATCACAGCAAGCTTATTACCTCAGTGTTCAGTTATTGATATTAATGTCGTGGTCGCCTTTTTAGAAATATTACAACGTGGATAAATAAACGAAACCTATTTCGAAATAAACAACAAAAAATTACGATATGTAAAAAAACAAAAAAAAAAAACAAAAAAACAATGAATTCAAAAACGCCTGGAAAATTGCTGCACTCTTCACTGGGAGTTGAAACCGAACTGTATTTGCCAATGAAACAAGATCAGAGGTGAACTCCCGTCAGCTCCTGTATGACGAAGGTTTTCGGTGCCGTAAAGGAGAAGCAGAACTCGTACCTTCTGTGCCTAACGGAGCAACAACGGCAGAGGGTCGTAGGTTATGGATTCTCTTGGTTTCGGAGGCGAACGGCTGTATCACTGACTCTTCTTACACTACATTAGTAATGTAATATAATCAGCTTCAGTGTCTCTTTTACTCCTGGTCAGTTGGAGCGCTATCGTGATTGAACTTTGCCTTTAAAGAGCTGTCAGATACGTCTATAGAGTTTTTTTTTGTTGTCAGTTTTGGACAGAGCGCCTGTGAATACTGTAATTCTGATGTGTGTCACTCTTTCTCTTCCTTTTTCTTCCCCCTCTGTCTCTTTCCTCTTTCTTCTCTCCACAAATATGCTGCTTATACCCTGTGCGTGAGAAATATGAGTTAGCAACGGCTTAAATTTAGTCATCTTCTGAAAACGTCGGAATTGTGGAGCTTTTTTTTTTGGTAAAAGATCCAAGATTTGAGACGAAGAAGCTGTTTTTCTTTGGGCCCGTATAAAGACCGTATGCAAACAGTACACTGTTATTTACTTCTGACATGCTGACAGGCTAAGAGCATATGGGCTATAACATGACCATATATCCTCTATCCCTTGGTCCCTACACCTTGGCAGAAAATCTAAAGCTGAAGATTCTTCTCGCAAGTCAATTTCAAAGCATTCTAGTGTTCCGACTAAAAATGAAAGTGCTTTGTGAAGTTGAATAAAACCCGCTGCCAAAAGCAAAGACTGACTGCAGAAGCCAGTTCAATTGAATTATTCCAGTAGTTCTCTCGCTTAATTAAACTGTGCTAGAAGAAAACGTTAGGTTTTTGTTTAGTGGAGGAGTCGTGTGTAGGCATAGCACAAAGGAGTTTCTTATGAATAGTTACAGAAGATTTAGCACAAGCCCTCTGGAAACGGGCGAAGACGGAGGACATTTTTTCGTAGGTCTGATCCTCGTCAAGAGACTAAAAGTGAGCCTTATCGTCGTCGTCAAATATTTAACCGATCTGATTTTTTTATTTGGTTTTGCTGATATGATGCTTGTATTTTTAATAATATTTATATTCATTTTTTTTGGAGTACTTGCTGGAATATAATCGACGAGATGTTGTGTAGTTGGCAAGCTAATGTGACTGTACATGGTCGATCTGTAAAATCTTAATTTTTTTTTTTCTTTTTTTATATTTCCTGTATAAATTTCTCTTAGAATGTCCTAGGAACAGAACAGCACAAGGCCTGGAATTGTTTTTTTAGTAAAAAAGATCCCTCAGAAGGGCTTAACAGCCTTTCCTAATTTTGTGAAAATTACTCCGGCCCTGTTTCTCATCAGAAGGATCTGCGCTAAGTGCCAGTAGTATAACTAAAATTCTCCTGTTGATAATAATGATTACACAGAAACGAACGACGGCCACTTAAAGGTATTGGAGAGAGATTATGGGACTTGAAAACGACCACAGCGACTTTAAGAGCCTGTTCTTTAAAGCACACACTGATGGAGTACTGATATTATTTTCACTTTTATTTATTACCCTTTATCCAATCTTGCTTATTTATATTAGATTAAGGCAGATGTTTGTTGATAATATATGGAAATGGTTACGGTGGAATTGCACAATATAAAGCATAATGGTCGTAACAGCTCAAATGTTCAAATGCACTTTGCAGTTTGTAATGGGCTGAAGCGACAGAGGAGATGAGCGTCTCTCTTCATCCCTTCGAGGAAAGCACATCTGAAAGACTTACAGCTGAATATTTAACAACCTTAAACGTTATAAAGGATATATAGCCAGCTTTTAACATAACTTACAAATCTTACAGCACATACCAGTGCCCCCAGAAAGTATTTAACCCCCAGTGATTTGCTGTGTTGTAACATCAAATTTAAGTAAAAGAATAGGATTTTTTTTTACTTGATTTTTTTTCAAGTGAATCTTTACAGAAAATAATGAATGATTTAGATGTTCTAAGAATCATTTACAAATTGACACATCTAAACACTGCTTGGTTATTAAGTACCCTTCTCCCATCCTACCACCAGAACCAGTACTTGTCCATTTGCAGTAATTGCGTTGCCATATGTTTCTATGAGCTTTGCACATTGTGATTTGGCCATTTTGGACAATTGTTAAGCACAAATAAATATCTCTATATCTACCAGATTAGATGAAGAACCTTGGTTGACAGCAATTTTTAGGTCAGGCCACAAATTTTCAATTGGATTAAAGTCTAGTATTGACTCGGTCATTCTTGAATACAACCCTAATATATTAGTCATTCATTTTGTAGTTTTTGCTTTTGAACACACGAGTTCTGCTCTAATTTGGCAACAAGATTTTCAGGTGCTTTTGCAACCCCAGAGCATGATGCTACCACCACAAGGTAGGAATGGTGTTACCTGGGTGTTTGGTTGCATTTGGTCTGTGCCAAAAACATAATGCTTTACCGAAATACTTTTTCCACAAATTCTAAAATTTGGTCCTGTGCCTTTTATCAAACTCCAGGCCTTATCTTTTTTTAGGAGACCTTCCTAAAAGTGACTCTTCTGGCCATAGGTCTAAAGAAACTAAATCTGGAAAGAGCTGCTAATATTTTTCAGGTCTACACGGTTTCTCCTTTTAGCCAGTAAGCTGTACAACTGCTTTACTGTTACTGCGCAGCTTTCAACATTTTCTGGCAATTGCCCTTCTTGGCTGTGGGCTCAGTTCAGAAGAATGGCATGATCTGTATTGTGTCTGGGCTGTGCCATATTTTTCCACTTTGTTGTAATGGATATCACAATGCTCCTTGAAGGTTTGAAAGTCCTGTTGATCTTTTTCTTACCTTACCCAGGTTTCATCTTTTCCTCCTACCAACTGCATCTTGAAGCTTCATGAGCAGTTCTTTGGTGCTCATGACAACAGGATTGACCTGATCTGATGTTTTATCTGTGAAGTCTCAAAACATCAGTGATATTTATTGCATAAAGGGTTGAGTGTTTAAGAAAGATTGGTCAATTCCTATCAGTTAAACAGTATTTCTGAGAACATAGAAATAATTTGTTTCCTTTTGAATTCAAAAGAAGCAGAAATAATGCTGATATATTTAACTTTAGTGTTGCAATACAGCAAAAAAAGGACTTATCTCTAGGGGGTGACTATTTTCTGGAGCCACCATTAAAGAGGAAAATAAAGCAGGATAACTGGACAGAAAAAAGGACCCTAAGATTTTAATACACCGCAAGATATTCAGGCCAAGTGCTAACAAGCGTTCACATTTTCAACCTCTTACTTCTCTCTGCTGATTTATTTGAAATCATATATGTAGATATGTTGACTTTGTAATAAAAACAGAAAGACTGGAGCCACAGTGATCTACAAAGAGTCTGCTTTCTTTTTCAAGGACGCACATCAATTTTATTTTATTTTTCCAGAAACAAGTGATCAGCTCACACCTTGTACTCGCACCAGTAGCACATGTTATTTCTGTTCACAATTCAAGCACATAGCCAACAGATTAAAAATAATATGAGTCAGTCAATATCTCAACACTTTCTCCTGCCACACATTTAATATTACATTTCCTAAGACTTGAAATTACAATCGCTTGTCAAATTTCCATCTGTTCTCTGTTTTTCCCATCTGAGTTGTTTCTCACTTTTTCTATGATCCTCAATACTTTCTTATATCACCATTCCTGTTATTCCTCCCTTCTCACCTTCAAGCTGTTCACAACATCATCTTGTTTTTCAAATCCAGGTAGACAGAGATGAACCCCTCTACCCCCACACCTTCTTTCATCACTTTCTTCTCGCTGATCCTCTGTGTATAAAATCAAGGTGAGATTTTAAAAAAAAAGTGGGTTATACCAGGGTTAGTACCCTGTATAAATATATTCAAGCAATGAAGGATCAGTGTGAAGAAATTTTTTCACCTTTCATTTGTTTCTAAAACTGTTTGTGTGTAATGAAAATGGCTCTTCTCACATATTCTGCTAAAAGACTGCAAGCCTCTCTTTGGAGACAATCACAGACATAATACATTTTAATATGTAGTCTCAATTTCCCCAAAAGTAAACCAGCATTCAGAAATAAATATAGAAAATAAGTACACGTTTTTATATAGAACAACATTTAGCAACAGTCTCTTAAAGAAACTGGTACTAAATGACTAAAGACATTTAGAGGTTTGAGATCTGTGTTGACATGACCCTTATTGTTCCAACTCAGCATTCATTTAAGTGATGAAATATATGAGGCTGACATTGGTTTCTTGTTGCCTGGGTGTTCCCTGTTAATGGTTTGACCAATTCATAGGATTGTTAATTAATTATCCTCCTATTGTTAATAGGGTAATTAATTTGCACACTGTATTTGTTACCATAGACCTTTCTGAAGAAAAGTCTATGGGAGAAAACCATTCTGACACTGAAGAAAAAAAAAAACAGAGCCAATTCACTTGGCATAGCCAGCACAATAATAAGAGAATGTCCTGGAAAAAAAATGAAATTTGTAATGTTCTAACCACCAGACAATAAACATTTCCCAAGAAAAACAATAGCGGTTGATTGCAGGATTTTTGTGAGAGTTGTGAAGATAAAACCAAAAATATCATCTTGTTGGAGGTAGTTTAATGGCTTGGCTTTAGGCTTGACTCACTAAACTTTACTGACATTGACAGCAACAATACAAAGTACTTATAAGGATGGATGGATGGATGGATAGATAGATAGATAGATAGATAGATAGATAGATAGATAGATAGATAGATAGATAGATAGATAGACGGATAGACGGACGGACGGACAGGCGGACAGACAGATAGACATATTTGGTACAGTAATTCATACTAATGCAGATGATGGTATTCCAACATCCACAATACACACTCTTCATATGTGTTTCTAAAGTCTCCACTAGATGGCGATATAATTAAAACAGCAATACAACATGTACCGCAATGTTCATCAGCATGGTGAATCACAAACCTGTGTTGGATCTTCTGACCAAAACTTGCATGAGGATGATTTACTTAATAAAACATAATTCCTGAGGCTTCATTTATTTTAGCCTTAAATATAGCTCGGCCATCTTTAACCATCTGGATGCTGTCCAGGTCTCTGTTTTCCCCATTCTTCTATTCACAACCATCCAACATCCATTGTGTGATTTTTTTTTCTCCTTTTGTTGAAAGGTCTCATTCTGCTTGTACTGTATCTTATTACTGTGTACATGGCCTGTGTCCAGGAAACCAGGGGTAACCTAATCCTTCCCATGTATAAACGAGGACTAGGTTTATCCTACTCACACCTTTAGCCATAGGTAAATGCTCCTGTCTGATACATATATATATATATTTTTTAAGAAATGTAACTGTTTACAAAGAATAACTGCTTGTTTGTGTTGAGAGGGTTGAGAGGATTGTGAGTCTAAATCTTTCAGCTGTTTCTTTAGAGGTCACTGAGATGGAAAAGAAGCTTAGCAAGTGGAAGCGATGGCATTCAGAGCAAAGCGAGGACAACACGCATCCTGACAGAGCCCTGAGGTGTGTTCGTGTTCAATGCTAAAGAGTATGGTTAATATTTTTTAAGACACTAGTAAGTGGTGGTTACTTATTAGTTAAAATGTGCAGGTAAAAAAAAATTATAATTAAATGCATAATGTATAGATTGTGGGAAATGAGGGATGAAGGGAACTAAAGCAGGTTCGTACAAATAAATGTAAAATTACAGAATGTTTTGGTGAATTTTACTTTAAAAAGTACTTTGTTGATTAACAATGCAAAGAAACGATACAAGGCTTTTCAGTGTGTTGAATATTCATCCTGCCATTGTACTGGCACTGTATTTCTGACAATTTGTTGTCACTTGTTTTTATAAACAGCACTGTGTAAAAGTTTAAGACACAAAAAATGCTTTAAAGTAAGAATGCTTTGAAAAATAAAAAGTGTTAAAATAATAGAAAGTAAATAAACAGAATAAAAATCCAAATCTAATCAATATTTGGGGTGACCACACTTTGCATGCAAAAATCACTTCTAGGTAACATTTTCACAAAGTTTTTGAAAGAACTCGGCAGGTAGGTTGTTCCTAACTACAGATGGTTGTAGGCTGCCTCAAATATTTCTGTCTCTTCGTGTAATCCTAGAAAGATTTGATGATCTGGGGATCAGGGCTCTGTGGGGGCCCATTACATCCAGGACTGCAGGAATAGAACTATCAGGAATCCTTGCTCCTCTCTACACTTAAGGACATTGGCTGTTTGTTTGGAGTTGTTGTCCTGCAGCAGAATTAATTTGGGGCCAATCAGATGCCTTCCTAATGATCTCAGCATTAATGGCATATGCCTTCATGTCTGAATTCTAGTCAGAATTAAGGCCATTAATCCTGGCCAATCTCCGTCTCTATTGCAAAATGCCACCCCAAACTTGCAAGGAAACCTCCACCATGCTTCACTGTTTAGTTTGTTAATTTATGATTGTACCACTCTCCAACAACACCTTGTTTTTTTGCTACAGCCAAATATAAACATTTTACACATCTGTCCAGAACACCTCCTGCAACTTTTTTTTCTGCACCATAGTTCCAATTTTGTTGAGCATTCTTTTCATGTCAGAGGTATGGCTTTTTTTTTTTCCTCAGGCTTGCAATGGTGTATGATCAGGGACATGAAAAAGACTTCCACAACCTCACTTTAGTAGCAGAGTTTGGTTCTTTCTCACCCAGGTTTAAGATCCTACACATCACTTAATGACTGATATTAATTGAATTCAACCTACACATGAAATTGATGATCATTAGCACCTGCTTGGTAACAGGTTAATCATACACCTGACTCTGATGGTACAAAATCCCTGACTTTGTGCAAGTGTACAAAGTGTGCAAAAGAAAGAATTGAACAGCAAATATTGATTTGATTTTAATTTCTTTACTGTTTAGTGACTTTCCATTTTGTTAATTTATGAAAATACAATATATATGGAAGACAACAAGCTTGTAATCATTAAGCGATTTGTTATGTTTAGCTACCCTGACACTAGACAGGGCTGAAATATCTAGAGTTTGCTGGATTGTTCTGGTTGGTTTTGGTACCTCTAGCCCTATTGTTATCGTGTCTTTCTTTATCACATGTTTCTCTGCGTTTTCTGATCATCTCACATGATAGCGGTTTTGCTTAGACAACCGACGTAAAAGATATAATGTGTACAAGAGCATGCTTCTGAAAGTCACACTGCATTTACACAGCAGTTCTATACACAAGAAATGTATATTTAATAGCTGAGTTGTCAGACACAATATATTGTAGACTATATGGACAAAAGTATTGAGACACCTGACTTTTTCAGTCATATGTGCTTCTTTCCCAAACTTTTACCGCAAGGTTGGCGGCACACAATAGTCTATGGATGTGGCAGCATTACATTTTCCCTTCACTTGAGGACTCAACCCTGTGCCAGCATGACAGTGCCCCTGCACACAAAGTAAGCTCTGTGCATTTATGTTTGCATGGGTTGTAGCTGAAGATCTTACTATAGAGCTCTGAACTCAACCCTATTAAACACCTTTGAGATAAACTGGAATGCTGAGTGCACCCCAGTCTTGCTCACCCTACATCAGTAGCTGACTTGACTAATACCATTTTGGCTGAATGAGCACAAATCTTCACAAGCATAATCCAAAATCTGGAGGAACATTTCTACAGAAAAGTGGAGGTTATTATAATATTAAATGGGGAAAAAATGTGGATTTTTTTTTTTTTTAAACACATAAGAATTTAATGGTCAGGTGTCCTCAAACCTTTGTCAATAGTGTAGTTCCCAAAAAAGGTTGCAGCTGGACAGAGCAGCTGTGCCATGCAAAGCACGGACTGATTCATATAGTTTATTTAACAGTTTTAGTGTAACAATCCATTGCTAGAATTGGAAATTTATGTAGCAAACACAGATAAGTGGCACAATCCATGTCACTTTGCTATAATTGTAAAATATTTTCAGTACTTTTTGAATGCCGCCTCTGTAATCAAATTAGTGGACTGGAACTAATTACTTTGCTATAAGATGAGCTCTGGCAGTCGTTTAAGTTGCAAGGCAGATTACATATTTTTATAATTCTGCTTGTTCTAATACATTTATTTTTTATTGTAACAGCTCATCATGGACACTGGAATGCCTATTGATAAAAATATAAAGTGAGGGTTTGGGAAATATAATGAATTATTATTATATAAGAACATGTTCATTTAAAAAATGTGGAAAACGTTTCTAGTGTTGGAACTGTAACAGTTTTTAAGATTTCAGATTCTGGCAAATGCAGTTGCAACATGATAAGCTGCATTTCTATTTTCTTCAACATCTATATAGCTGCTATAATGTAAGTGATAACATGAGTCATTGATTTTTAGAGTACAAACTAAAGGAAATTGTCTTTTCTGCATATCCCAGCTTGTCAGGAAACATGGGGTCAGAGCGGTTGGTCATGGTGCATCAGAGGTTAGACCTTAAAACCCAGAACCGCTGAACCGCCACTACCCTGTAAAACGCAAAAGAATTAATGTAATTAAAAAAGAAAAAGAACAAAGGTGCTTAATACTTGTCACATGTACTTTACAGCACTGTGAAATTCTTTCTTTGCATATCCCAGCAATGTTAGGAATCTGGTCTCAGAGGGCAGGGTCATTATACTTACCCAAGGGCCCTAAGAGTGGCAGCTAAGCATTACTGAGGCTTGAATCCCCAAACTTCTGATCAGTAACGCAGAGCCTTAGGGAGTACACCTTGAGTGTTCTTGTGCACTTATAGCGAAATAATCAATCTTTGTGGATCGTATTTCTATAACAGCATGTCCCCATATGTTTAAACTCCATTCTGTCATTTAGAACCTTTTCCTTAATTACTTAATCACATCACAGTAACTCAAAGTAAATAGTCAACACCTTTGCCTTTTGAAAAACAGAGATAAACTGTATTTTTTCCCCTGTAATCTGGCTGCTAAACTGACCTTGAACACTGATAATGTCTCTTGTGACAAAAGCTGTCAGACAGCCCCGGGGCCTCATGAAAGCATATGCGCCATGGATGATGCAAGCTGTATCACAACAGTATAGGAAGCTTCTGGAAGCTTTGCTACTTCTGTTAACATTTATACACACTTATTTTAATTTATTATTATATTTTTTTTACCATGTTTGATCATTTTCTTTTGTTTATTTACACTCTGTTTTTATATATAACAGGACGTGAAGGAACATTTAGCACTGCTGCGCTAGAACACAGACTTTTACCTTGTTTATTAGAAATCACTGAAGTGCTACACATGTAAACCCCAAGTGCTTTAGTGCTGGTTACTCTGAGTGTGTGTGTGTGTGTGTGTGTGTGTGTGTGTGTGTGTGTGGGTGTGTGTGTGTGTGTGTGTGTGGGTGTCAGGTGTGTTCTTTCTTTATAGATCCTATGCATCCATGGCAACAGTTACAAAAGGGAGAGTGGTTTGATCAGTGTGGGTGGGGTTAATAGATCATATAGAGGTGGAGTTTGCATGGCTCATGGCTATAGTAACTATACTGCAAAAAGCAACGTTTTTTAATAAGGATTGAGTCAGTGTGTAGATAGAAGCTGTGAAGTGAGTGAAGCTGAGCTATCATTAGGTTAATTCGTGTTCTGAGTGTGTGTGTGTGTGTGTGTGGGTGTGGGTGTGGGTGTGGGTGTGTGGGTGGATGGGTGTCAGGTGTGTTCTTTCTCAGACATACTTAATGCTGTTTGTGCCACCAAAGGGATCAGCCATCGCACCTGTGGTGCTTATTTACCTTTGCCAAGCCTTTTTATTGTGTTGTACACCTGATATACAGGCAACACCGATATTATTGTTTCATTTGACTTTATTTTTTACACCGAACACTTTTTCCCAGAGATTCATTTTCCCAAAATTATTCACAGCCATGTAATTAAAATTTGGTGAAGCTGCAGCTTGCAGCAACTAATATCACTGTATTGCAAAAGGTTCAATATTATACATACAAGGATCTTCAATGCTCTTCCATGTACACATTTTATGTGCTTCACATTCTTACATTTGCATATTTAGACTGCCCTCTTTAATCACACCACAGGTTTTTAATAGCATGCAAACATAATGTCGTTTAGATTTGCATTCTGTTAAACTCTATTAAGAGGCTTGCTTAAATTAAAGAGTGTTGTGCTAAAGTGTGTCAAAGGGTTTAAGTGAAAATATTGTGAATGTTTTTTTTATTTTTTTTTACTGGCGATTTTGACATTGATTTTTTGTAAATAATTGGGGTATACAAGTATCATTCTATAGAAGTGTTCCTATAGATTTTACATGAGTATTTCAAAGTGGGATAAAAAAATTATTTAAAGCAAATTAGTGCAAAAACATCTAATGCAGTATTTCACAGTGCTGGTAATAAGTCACAGTTTGTAGTCACTGTCAACAAAAATATTCAATAAAATTCCAATACTTCTTTATATAAAAAAAATAATATTTTCACTATGAGTTATCAGTCGGTAATTCTTTAAGAGTAATTTAGCTAATTGAATACATCTTGTTTACCACTTAAATCTCAAAACTTTTAAAAGATAATGAGATGATGTCTAGTGACCTGACAGACTGTTTTATTACAGACAGATGTTATTCATTTCTATCTCTTTCAGACATACAGTAGACACAATTATGTACATGAGTACACCATTAAAAGTAAGTATTAACAAAAGCTTAGGAAAAGAGTCAGATCTGAAAAGTTAGTAAACTGGAGTTTGAAGCTTCCTTTCATTTACAACATTTGGCAGATGCCTATGTCCAGAGCAACTTACAATAATTGCTTGGATGCAACTGAGCAATTGAAGGTCTTGTTAAAGGGCCCAGCAGTGGCAGCTTGGTATGGCTGGGATCTGAACTTTCCAATCAGAAGTCCAACGCCTTAACATCTGAGCTACCACCTCAAACTTATGCTAAACTTACATTTTCAGGATAGAAAAATGTTAACATATACCCAATTGAAGAACATAGTGAACCTAATTGCTTCATGCTGGTTAATATTAGGTATCTTCCACCTTTAAAGTAAATAATTGCCCTGTAATTGAAGCAATCAGTTCAATTAAATAAACACAATCACAAAGTTCATTGAATGTATACAGCAGAAACCTTCCCAAAAAATAGATGCATGTCAAATCTACACATATATCATTGATGCTGGATTGCACGTAAAAAAGCAAGAAAAGTACAGAGGCCTCCTAGGAGTATGGGTGGGGGGTAAAAAACGTTCTAATGTACTGTATTCCACTATAGTCATTATTCAAAAAATATAATTTGAGGCTGGTTGAGTCTGTGCTGCTTTGTCATGTCATTATGAAAGTTCTAACAATGGTTAATGCTTAGTAATAGTTAGAATGCATGTTCACACTTAGATCACATTGTTTTTGTACAGATAAGAGATGCGTTCGCAGTAATACGATCTCTCGTAGGCAGTTGTTATTCTTATAACTTCTAAGATTTATTACTAGTAAAAGTAAAACATTTTAGTACATTTTACAAAATGGCATGTATTATTGTAGTGTATCGTGTCACTGTGTCTTTCTCATAGTTTTCACTCTGCACACTTTCACCTACATTTTCTTGTTCACAACCTTAAGAATTCCAGTAAGGCTACTGATTGCAATCGCCTGGTGATATATATCTGAGCTTTAGAGCAGCAGAAGGTGTTGTGGCCAAACCCATGACTCCTCATCACCTGTTTCCTCATAACTTTGCATAATGTGCATGGAGTTGTGGTGCAGGAATCATGCTTCATCAAGACAACCCCATTCAAACTCACTGTACTGGGTGGAACAAATGGATCCTATGCATCCATGGCAACTGTTGCAAAAGGGAGAGTGGGTTGGTCAGTGTGGGTGGGGTTGATAGAGCATATAGAGGTGGAGTTTGCATGGCTCATGGCTATAGTTACTATCAGCTGTGTAGTGTGTGGTGCAGAAAGCAAAGTTTTTTACTAGGATTGAGTCAGTGTGTAGATAGAAGCTGTGTTGTGAGTGAAGCTGAACTCTCATTAAGTTAATTTGTGTTTGCAACATGGATAGTAATAAAGAAATGTACAGAAAATATTCACTGGACAGTTTGGGGTGAGTTGCCCACTTTTGCATCATAATGTTTAAATATGGTGGTTGGGATGGCATTATAATACTAATGTTATTTTTGTTGTGTAAATTATATTTTAAATGACAAATATTGTATAGAGTACATTTTAACGTTATGTTATTTATATTCAATATATATTTTTTCTCAGCATCTTGCATTATACACATTCATAATGCTTAGAATATTCATAATATAATCATAATAATCATAAATATGAGATATTATACATTTATTCACATATACATTCAACCAGCAATCAACCATGAGGCATATTTAGTGTGCAGTTGTAAGGTATTTAGTCTAATTTTGTATTAATTGTTTAAAATGTGATATATTTATAATACATTTTGATTTACTATCCAAAAATTTTAATGAAGATAACTTAAACTTACATTTATATGCAAGTACTCATCTTAATACTACATAGTCTGGTGGAAGATTGAAATCTTCACTAAAATGTAAGTATATATAGGAAAAGTATTTAAATAAATATTAATTTCAAGAATGATTAACAAGTGAACAACACATCTGCCTGACATCACACAGAAATTAGTGCCTCTTTGACCCAGAATCCAGTATCATCCATTTAGTTTTATTTAGTTAATCTGTAAGATGCTTGCTAGTATGACTGAATTGCTAAATAATTTAGCTCAGTCCCACTGCAGCATTGATATTTGCATTTATACAGTAACAAAGATATTGCATTTTATTTACTTTCCAAAAGGTCACATTTGTGATCATTCTATTTTAGTGGTATGCATTATTTTCTTAATTGACTTGCCATACACAGGTCCTGCATGAAATACCATCATGTTTACAATCATGGTTTGTGTTCAAATTACTACAGACTGAATTACTATACCATGCTGACAAGGAATTTCCACCTGCAGCTCTGCCATTAGACCACATTTTTTCTATTTGTAATGAAAAGTGACTAAAACGTTTGTTCTCTATCTGCAGGATTTAATTTTTAGAGTTATGCTGCTGACACATAATTAAGTGAATTGGATAATTGAATGAATGAGCAAGCGTATACATGTTCTTGTTAGAGTGGCTGGGTTTTGGTGCCATTTTTAATATAATATATATTACAGGTGGGCTTAAGCCACAATTATTATATGTATTATAAAAAGAGGTGCTGGTTAAAATGAATTGGTTGTAGATGTAAATGGTTTTGTTGTGAATTGGTAGATCTGAATTTAAAAGAATATGTAGTATGTATGCACCAAAAATTAAATGTCTATAGTTATGTCTAATGGTTTACAAATAATAAGAAATATATTAATAAAATCAATTTGACTCTTTAAATAAATACTATACAATACAAAGCTGAATGGAGATTGTGCAGGAGATCTCCATGTCTGACATACTCAAAATGGACAAATGTTTGTTACATTAGATTTGCATGTTGCATGGTTTTTTTAGTCCCCATTAGCCGTTATAATACACTCACTAATACACGCACTGAGTGTTCAACCACAAGGCATTAACAAAGAAAGGTAGTGAGGTAAAGTGAGGATTCCTTGAGTACCCTCAGCATTCTAATTCATCCTAAAGGTTTTCAATAGGGTTGAGGTCAGAGCTCTATAGCAGACCACTCAAGATCTTCTACCGCGACCAATGTAAAGCATATCTTCATTGAGCTTGTTTTGTGCACATTGTCATGTTGGACAGGTTTGGTCTCCTACTTCAACTGAAGGGAAAATATTATATACAAATGCCACCAAATTTGTGGTAACAGTTTTGGGAAGAACTGGAAATGTCAGGTGTCCTAATTCTGTGTTCATATAGTGTATATATATTCACAAATGTGGTGAGTAAGGCTAATTTAGCTGTTTATGAAATGGTGACACTACATTAATATAACACATTTAAAAATTGAAAGTGACAGCACTTTATGGACGTTGCTCCTCCTTCATTTTTTTGTATTGTCTATTTGGTCCGGTTTTACCCAGGACAAGAAAATGATAGAAGGAAGCAGGTTTTTCAGCTTCTCACAAGTGTAAGAATGCAAGATCCGTTCAAGTTGAAAGCACGGCTTATGTTGTATTGAGAGCAATTTGTCCCCATACTACTTTGGGAGGTGAATGATGTCAAGTTGATAAAGCATTCATGAGGTGTGCACGTGTGTTGCAATGCACTCCTTTAGCTTTGAGTCAAGTTACATTAATTGCTTACGATCAGTGTGAGGACTGCTGTCTGTTTTAATAAATGGAGCCTGAAGATTCTGGACGGTAATCTCTCTCTCTCTCTCTCTCTCTCTCTCTCTCTCTCTCTCTCTCTCTCTCTCTCTCTTGCTATCTATATATATTGATACCATTTAGATCATTTTAATTTTTAAATAATTTATATGATAATCTATATGGAAGCTGTTAAAAAAATGTTTAAATGTTATGTAATGATAACGTGCAACGTGTGACACCGCTAAATTAGAAAATCAGGTCATAAAATATATTCTGTTAATATTAACCACACTTAAGGTACTTCAAGGGTTAAAATAGTTTAAGGTTCACCAGTGTTTTCAACGGCTTGAAGTTATTCTGGTTTGAGGACTGTGTTTAAAAATCTGATAATGCCCCTAGCAAATGCTTTTACCTTGTATATTAGTTTAAAAAAACTAAAGTATTATGCAATGACATGAATCTTTTAAACTGTAAATTTGATTAATATCAAACTTTTGAATATGACTACATGAAACTAGCTCATCGATTATAACACTGGACCGCTGGGGCTTTGTGTTTATGAGATAAAGATTCCTACAACGTATCACTTTTCACTTTAGTATTCAGTTTACTGTCAGAAAACTGCTGAGCTGATAACCAGTTCCTTGAGTCACAGTGTTTCTTGAAAAAAAGATTCGAATTACCACAAAGTATTTGGTTTCTACAGCCTCTATTTTTAAACAGTTAAAAACGTCATGTTCAATTTGGCCACACTTATTTCACTATTAAAAGTAAATGAATCAATATGCTAATAATTCAATTCATTTAAAATGTTCTAATTAAGAAAACATCACATCATGACCATGCATTTATAATGATTACAAGAAAAAAATAAATAATAAAATTATAGATAGATAGATAGATAGACAGACAGACAGACAGACAGACAGACAGACAGACAGACAAATAGATAGATAGATAGATAGATAGATAGATAGATAGATAGATAGATAGATAGATAGATAGATAGATAGTGTATTTACAGATTTATGAATCAAATTTTTTTTTTTATAATCACTTTGTGAGCAGAAAATATTCTTTTGTAAACAAATGACAAGAAATGTGAAGTTTTTGCTGTTATTTGTCTGTAAATTCTATAACTATTTTGTATATAATTCTTTGAGGCCTTTAATGTATTAATTAATTTATACACAGACCAGGCATAATATAATATTATAACGTTATGACCGGTGAAGTGAATACCACTGATTATCTCTTCATCATGGCACTTGTTATTAGCATATATATGTATGTATGTATATGAGTCTTTGCCGTGAGGTGCCATGTTGAATATCCAGTGGTCAGTATAAGGGAATTGTGCTCACCAAATTTGAATTGCTCTAATACATGATACAGAAATTTGTATGGTTGTATCAAGCAAACAAAAGCATGAACATGATGAATAGGACGTGTGGTTACAAGAGGTACGTCTTTTATCACTTAGGGTCTAATCACTTTTGTTGACAGCTATTTTCACCAGTATGTCTGTATGTTAAGTTTTTAGACAGTAAATCTATATAGCTATACAAGCTGCATATTGACTACTCTAAAACACATCTAAGTTTTATTTTTATAGTATACTTCCTTGAGAAGAGATATTAAAACGGTTGAAATGTGGATTACTCACTTTTGTGAGAAAATGCATATATATAAGGGGTGTAAAGTTACAAGTATTTGTAGCGAAATCTTTAGGTACAAGGCGTAATGCAATTCTTTTTACTTGCGGAACATAGTTAAAAATTTAGTTCTTTTTAGGAGCGTATTAAGTGGCAGACCGCAAGTTTGTTTAACATCACACTTTGAGTGCATTATTATTATCATAATTCTATTCTTATTCTTATTCTTATTCTTATTATTAAACTTGAAACATACACAACAACAACAGGGGTATAAAAAAGGAACTAGATTTAGTGCAGTGTCACTGTGGCTTTATTAGACATTTATTAAAGTATGCTCAAATAAGTAGGACAGTTAAGTAGATCATGTCTTTAGAAACATGAATATTAAATGTTAAACACACACACACACACACACACACACACACACACACACACA
>MU551693.1:123291-212633 GCA_024362625.1 Silurus asotus | reverse complement strand
TATATATATATATATAGTTTGTTGCATAACACAAATCCAAAGAAATGTCTATAAAAATGTGCTATTATTTACTGTATTATTACTCATCCACTATTTTAAGGTTACATTAACTGAATAACATGTTCTGATACAGGTTACAATTAATATAAATTTGTATTTAGTTCATTGTGTTCAGTTGTTAAGCATTACTGATGTTATAACATGTTCCTGCTGTAGCTACATCCCAGATTGTGGAGAAACCCTGGGAAAGTCCAAAGAGTGTAAAATGAGGAGGAGTTCTGAAAGCATGAAGGGGCGTGTCCTGGTGGAGGCACATTTTGAAGTCTCTAACAAGACCTTCCAGAGAAGCAGCTCCCTGCGGTTAGCATACTAACATATATATTGTAATTTCTTTATTGAAATTATTGCTAGCATGCAGGAGCTTCTAAAACTAAATGAACAGATTTTTATATGTTAAGGCTGCCAGCTGGCATGACCATCAAACGTTTTAAATTTCACATTGCACAAATCATTAACTCAATACAGTTATGTTGAATAGCACATAGTGAGTCATCCTGGTATCATGGTAATCAAGTGATCAAGTTAGTATTACTTTAGTGTGACAGGACGGTTTGTTGTTTTCTTTTATTTGGTCCATGTATTAAACCTAAGACATCAGTGTGTTACTTCTGAAATGATCAAATATACAGTTATTTTACTGATATTCTAGAATAACTCTAGATATTCTAGATTTACTTGACAATTCGGAAAAGAAAATATAGCTCTACCAGAGAAAACATTTTGGAACTGTAACTTAAGTCACAATCTTATATACTGTAAATGTAAATGTGTCCAACAGAACCACTAGCACAATAGAGGAGGAGGGGGCTGAGCACACAAATGGACTTTTCAATTGCAGTGTAAGTTTCTTGCTTTCATTTAGGAAGTGCATATCTGATATCAGTGATTATAAAATCGTTACATAAGCGTGTGTTATTATTATGATCATTTTACCACATTGCTGCTGAATTATCTATTGGCCAAAAGGTAATGATTAGTTTTGTGTAGCTCTCTTGTTGCTTTTAAAAAAGCATTCCATGGTGAGGTTTTCTAAGCACAGACATTTATTTATTATTGTTGAATAGAGTCTATATTGTCTTTACTTTGCATAAGTCAGAGAAGGTTGTGCTGAACAGGATGGTCAAGATAAAGGGGCTTGCATTTTATTAATAATAATTAATGATATTCATCATGTGAAGACACTGATCATGTTAATAATTTCTCATAATAATTATCAATAATGATTTAACAAAGTGGGAAACAGCTATTTTTAGAAAAGGCCCGTGGACTACACATGTGGGCACCATGTTGGTGACCCCTGTGCTAGACTATACACAGTATACTATATACTACAACTAGAACAAACTGGAACATTTTACACATATTCATAAAATAACTTTATTTAATACATACTTTTAATTTAATTATAAAACACCTAGTAACAATATTTGATCATTCTATGATTTTAAGTTTTTATAATGTATCGTTTTGATATTATTTCCGAATTACTAATTAAATGTACGTATTTTTGTATGTATTTTTTTCCCCCAGAGTTTTAAGAACCAAAAGAAAACATTCCAAAAACATTTCTCAGAAATCTCTGAGATGGAGGAGTATATCAGCGGTGAGTACATTGCGGTTTAACGTCACCTTCTTCTTGCAATTTTTAGATCAACCATTTTTTATGTAAAATATATTTAAAATATTCCATAACATATATGTGTGCTGACAAATATTCCATGTGCACTTTCCACCTTAGGTTTTCCCCCCTTTTAGAAATAGATCAGATGTATAGTTTGATCCAGTGATGGCCTTGAACATAATTGAAAAGCATGCGAGCTTGACAGTATGTGTTTATTTTTTGTTTTTTTTTTACCTTTACAGCTTTCAGCTGTGCCCTTCAAAAGGAAGTGCTCTACCATGGCAAGATGTACGTGTCCCAGCATCATGTGTGTTTCTATTCCTCTGTTCTACTAAAAGAGACAAAGGTAAGAACAGAAAGTCTGGTTGGATGGTGTTGGTTAATTTTGCATTCTTACTAATCTTCATATCTGATAAGATTTCCACTAGAGCAACTTACACAACTTGTATGGCAGACACTCTGCAATAACAGGTTTTTAAAAAAAATGTATGCAATTTTTTATTTTAGGAATAAATCTATAGTACCAGCACTGTAATAATCTTAAATTGTGTTATAGACATTCTACAAAATGTAATGTAAAAAAATCTTTAAATAAAGCAGAAAACCCCTATTGTCTTGTTAAAACTTACCATTATATTGTTCTGTTTCTTACTTCAATGCCTGATGACAAATACTTAATCGATAATTAATTATACAATCTTTAAATGTCATATGAAGTCTATACTATTGTGTTTAAATATTAAGGATCTGGATTACGTATTCATAAAACCCAGATGTAGTAGCTCTATTTCAGAACACTGCATAATGATCATAGTTTTTGTATTTTTGTTATTTGTGTCCAGGTTCAGATACACACATCCACAATCCAGATTATAAAGAAGAAGAACACAGCACGGGTTGTACCCAATGCAATCTCAATCATCACCAGCACTGGAGAAAAAGTATGAGCTTTGCATCAACTGTAAAAAAAGAATAATTTTGTTACTCTTCTGAGGCTTTACTTTATATTATATTATATTATATTATATTATATTATATTACATTATATTTTCTTGTCTTTTTAGTATTTGTTTGGCTCATTGCGGAATCGAGATGCGTGTCTCAATGTCCTGAAATCAATATGTCCAAAGTTACAGGTTGGTCATTATTATTCATTATTAGTATTTATTTGTATTGTATCTAATTGTAAAATGTGCGTTGGCCAACTGGTAGGAAAAACAATCTAAATGGACAAAAGTTTGTGGACACCTGACCATTCGATTTGTATGTGTTTTTTAACAATATATTCCACACATAGTTACTGTTTGCTCTTATAATTACCTATACTATTCTGTAAAAGATGCTCCACTTAATTTGTTATTATTGTGTTCGTGGAAATTTGTGCTCATTCAGCCACAAGAGCATTATTAAAGCTAGGTTCTGATATAGGGTGAAGAAACCTGGGATGCAGTCAGCATTCCAATTTATCCCAAAGGTGTTGAGTAGGTTTATGGTCAGAGCTCTTTAGCAGGCCTCTCAAGATCTTCCAGTCAAACCCATGTAAACCATATCTTCATTAAGCACTTTGCACACAGGGAAGCACATATCACAATTACCTTCTTATGCATGGAAAAGTCAGGTGTCCCAATACTTTGCCCATAATAGCATTTTAATTCAAATTACAGTAAACTATATGGCAGATTATTTATGATATTGCAAATTCAAAATGGATTATGAATAGTGCAGATTGTCCCTTATTGCATGCTTCAAGTCTCATGTGTTATTAACATTCTATATTCATGAGTTAATAGATAAACAAAGGACAAAGCAATTAGGACAGAGTTATAATACTTAATAACCATTTCAAGGATTGGGACATAAAGTGATCTAGAAAATTGCACCAATCTTAAAGCAGATGATGAACAAATTTAAATCTGTAGTTACTTGAAAGAGCATTTACATTTATGGCATTTGGCAAATACCCTTATTCAAAGTGCCATAAAATTATCTTGTAGTAGTTGAGGGTTAATAGCCTTGCTATGGTCCCAGCAGTGACACCTTGTTGGTACTGGAATTTGAACTCATGATCATCAGATCAGAAGTTTAGCATTTTAACCATCAAGCTGCTACGATGACAAAGAAGAGGGTTTAATATATATATATACATAAATACTTTTTTTTTGCTTCTTCCCCACAGCATGTAAGTGCTAATAGCAGCCCTCAAATGTCTTCTGCAGAAAATGGCAATGAAGTCGACACGGTGAGAATAAGAAAAGAAATGAACGAAATAATTTGTTCATAATGGTTTCATAATGATGTGCCATATCACATAAATTACAGGAGCCAGCTGCTCTTGTCCTTTTTACAAGTTACAAAAAAAGTGTTTCTGATGTCAGCTATGTTTGTAGTCACTTTTGTGGGATATGTGAACAAGAAATGTTTTAATGCAGCATTTCTTATGCCATGTCCATAAAATTATGTATAGACTGGACACTAAGTATTTACCTACAATCTTTAACCAATAATTACAATAACAGGGAATTGTTTCTGGAATGCTGCTTAAACTGTGTTTGCATTGTAATATTTCACATTGTCTAAAGTGCATTTATATAAACACATCTTTTCCTTTTTACTAAATATATTTCTTTATTGTTCTCTATTATATCAAATGAGCAGAAAGTGCTTGCGATCATAGCTATACAAAGTCACACAAACATAAAAAAAAATACAATCGTTCTGCTATTGCATTTTGTGCATTAACATAGGAGAAAGGAGTTTCTCAGAGGCATGTTAAATAGTAAAGAGGTTGTGTTTGGTACTTTGGCAATAGGAAATGCTGTTGCAGGGATTTGCAATTAAAGAATTAAGGGTTACTATAGAAGTAATAAACAAAAAAGCCTTAAGACTTCCAGAAATATATAACTCCATTTGTTGTTGATGTTATTGTAGTGCAGCTCTGAGAAGATCTCTATTCACAGATTTCCAGTAACTCCAGTCAGGAAGAACATAGTTCAGACCCTCACAGGTTCCCACTATCAGGACCGGACAGGACAGAGGGCAATGCTCTTCTCTCATCACCCATCAAAATTTCTAACGGTCAGATATCTCCACACACTGCATTTACTGAATAAATTTTTTAATCAAGAAAACCAATCTATTGTTTACAGATTTCATAGTATAAGTTCATTTGTGATGCACTTAATTTAATTCCTACATTGGTTGGGTCTAACTTAATCTTAAAACTATATATTTTGTATTTGTGTTCTGAATTACCACTACAGGGGATTAAAAAAAAGTACATCGTACCTTATCTCATCTCATCTTATCTTATAAAATAAATTTCCTGGAATTTTTCACACCAACAAAGACTGGAAAGTTGTTGTTTTCCTCTCTTTTCTTGTGACAAAAGGAAGAAATGTTTATCTGATGACATTAAATGCTTTTTTTCTGCTGCTGCTTCTATTAGCAGAGACAGAATAGAACACAATTCATAAACAAACTGTTATAACAATAAATTGGAACATTGGAAAAGGTGACCATAGACAATACTATTTAGACATGTAGTAGGACACCTGACATTTCCAGTCTTATGTGGTTCTTCCCAAAACTGTTACCACAATGTTGGAGGCACACAACTGTATATAATGTCTTTGGATGCATTACATTTTCCCTTCACATGAACTAGAAGATCCAAACCTGTTCCAGCATGACAATGCCCCTGTACAAAAAGTCAGCTTCATGAAGATACAGTTTACGTGGTTTGGTTTGGTGGATCTTGAGTGTCCTGCTATAGAGCTCAGACCTCATCCATATTAAACATCTTTGACATGAATTGGAATGCTAGTGAAACATCTTCCCAGAAAAGGGAAGGATATTAAAACAGCCAATGGGAAATAAATGTGCAATGAGACAAGTATATGAATCTTACGGTCAGGTTTAGACAAACATTTGTCCATGTAGTGTATTTTCTGTAAGATTTTTTAAAGAAAATATGTGATATTTACAAATGTTATTAATTGTAGCTTGTTAGCCAACAAGCCAAACTAACAGAATTTCTGACAGGAAAATATTTAAATTCACAGATATTTTTTTGTGTATATGTTTTGTTGTAGTTTGTTGTTTGTTGTAGTTTGAAGCAAAAATGTTATAAATGAAAACTTAAATAACAATCCTTTAATTATTGATGAATCTTTCGGTTATTTTTTATAGGTGAAGAAAAAAATAACTCCACATCATGGAACGGCACCAGGAGAGATGATCACCCTTCAGAGGAAAACACAGGTAAAAAGCTGAACACACACACAATTGCTTAAATGTTCTGAAAGAAATTCTGTGTAAACACAATTTAACACCAGGTCACAAACTAAGCCATTGGTACCCACACACCAAGTTCAGTTGGTTCATGATACTTAGGTCACACACTAATTTGATCATTTCTTTTTTTTTACCATGTGTTCTATAATTAGCCGTCTCTTGGGTGACCATGGTAACAGAGAAGATCAGATTTCTTCTCTCTATGGGAGGCACAACCAACGTCAACAAACTCATCATTGTTTATCTCATACTGTAAGTTGTTCTATATTGTATTATACTGTAATATATTCTATATTGTAAGGGGCACAGTATGTCCTGGTTGCAAGGCTTTATAATGTAGTTTCTTGATATTAAATTCATCATTTTTGTCTTTTCATATAATAAAAAGAGAATCAATCCTAATGCAGTATTTATAGGGGTATTTAAATGACATCATTGATATCATAAAGCAGCACTGCCTGATTATTTCTCTTATAAAACAGCAATTAGCCAATTGAATTATGTATTTTTTGACAGCTCAAACATTTGAAATAATTTAAAGCTGCAGTTAATGTTCATTTGTTCCTGTAATCTCTTTGAAAAGCTATAAAAGCTTTCTTTCCCACATCAGTAAAATTTTTCTTTTTCATGAAGGCAATAAGACAAAATAGGCAAGTAATGTTTATACATCTCACAAAAAAGTTTGCTATTTAGGCAATTTTTTCATTAGTTTGCATGTTTTTTTTGCATGTTGGTTACTGTTTGTTTGAGTATATGCTTATATATGCTAAGTTTGCTATCGTTAGAGCTGCTTTCACAGAAAATTAATCAACACCTTCTGATCAATCAGAATCCAGGATTCAACAGAACTGAGAGGATATATGGATTCCTTCCTCAGTTGCAAATTCTTTACCAAATAAATACTTAAACTTATATGTGAAACCTCCAAAGAACCTGACAAACATGAGTGTATTTAATCTGATATCTTGTACAAGAATGGGGTTGGGACCTGTTATATAGCTGGAGCACTGACGCGAAATTGAAGTTGGCATAAATGCCAAGCAGTCTTTCAGGAAGTGTCTGAATCATACCATAAACATATCTGATGTGGCAAGTTCGTTTTGTTCAGTGGCGGATTAACAGATAGTCGAATCTTTGTCAAGGGTCGAGCAGGACAATAGCAACAAACCAAAGGAAAAATACTTTATTTTTATTTTATTTTTTTACTATTATTCAGTATATGAATATTATCAATAACTTGCATTCCACAAAAGTAAAAATGGTGCATGCAAATACTGAACAATCTCAGTTTGTGTCAGGTTTCTTGTGAAGCTTATCATTAAAGTGTTTTTATTAAATATAACTGGGCCCTTTTGTAATTAGAATAGATGATTCTGGTGGAAATAGGCCTTAAATATTGAATATGTGGCATTCCTCCATAAATACATGAAATGAAATTTAAAACTAGCATGCTTCAGGGTGAGGTGGATGTTAGTAAGGAGGTATTGAGGTGATATCATTCAGAGTGCAATATTTAGCATAAGTGCAGTAGCTTGAGCAAATCTTTCTTTTTTGATCAGTCAGTGGTTTAATGGTAATTGCTGCTTGTTTTGTGCCGTTTAATGCATTTAGCTTAAGGGGGGTTTCCTGTTGGTTACTGAGGTTATGTTGAGTGTTAGACTCTGTAGGCGTAGTATTACTGATCTGCATTAATATGTGTATGCAGAGCTCTGCTTCTGCTCCTGTCATCCGGCTACATCGGTCTGCGTATTGCAGCTTTGGAGGAACAGCTGACCACATTGGGAGCCACGAGTGAGTTTAGTCTACAGAAAACGTAAGTTACTGTTCAACCACACACCCAGGAACACGCATTCACGTGAAACACAATGACCTGACATGCAGTCTTCTCTCATATGATAGGGACAGACCCACACACACACACACACACATTTTTCATCAGAGTGGAAGAGAGTTCACTTGAATAAAGGTTACAGCGCATTCAGAAACAGACTGGGTGACAAAGTGGAAGGGCTGGAAAATTTCAATAATGAAACATATGCTTTTATCTGAGATATTATCAGACTTGCAGTTACACTGTGCACTGTGGTACACTTTTCCTGATACAATCTTCTGAAACTGAAAAAGAACTGAAAAAATGCCTCCTGAAGTCAACAAAGTTCACACTACTTATTAAGTTTGTTTCTGTATGTGTGGAAAAAAATCTCTTTAAACCTGCTTCCTTTTCTCAGGTATAAAGAAACATAACACCTTGTCTGTACAAAGAGCCTGAAAATTCCTGGAGGAGTCAAAACTTGTCTGTCTCTTCACAATCAGTGCAACAATGTATCTTTAGTGGCACAGCAAACTGATCAAGAATCAATCTGAAAACAGCAGACGATATTCACAGCAGGTCTGCTCAGCATCAGGTTCCAGTCGTGTCCCAAGAAATTCATTGCATTTGCCTGGGATGTAACCAAATGGAGGATTAACTCTTGTAAAGTATGGTATCTACCCTCAGGTACAGTTTAGTTAAATGATTAAAAGTGCATACGTTTTTTTTTTTAGCAGACTATTAAATATAAATGTATGTAATATATCTGTACACCACACCTCTACTGCTTGGTTAGAGTCATTAGATCATTTATTCTAAAACACCAAACCATTATTCTAATCAGGGTTGCCAGGTTCGTGAAAGGTTCGGAAAATGCAGCTTGAAATCAAGTCTGTAGGTGGGCAGTTTAAAACACATACACAAAAACAGAATGGATTAAATAATGGAAAAATAAAAGGAAAAATATGATATAATTAATGATAAAGCTATAATGAATGCCTATAATTACATTGCAGTAATATACAATTTAATGCAAAAACAATTCGGAGGTGTATTGCAGATTCTGCAGGTCAGAAATGTGTGCACACACTGAAAATTAATGCATTTCCCTTTTTCAGTACATGAGCTTTGGGAACTAGTTTTAGCACCTTGTGTAGTTTTTGAAATATTATTGGGCTGGAAATTTTACTGAGATCTGGCAACCCTGATAGAGTATCACAAACTTTTAAACCAAAGTACCTGATTGTCAGAGGTATTCTGCAAAGTGGTTAATTTCTACATCAATGTTTGAAGTTTTATAGAATCTTCCCATGGATCGACTGTCCACATGTTGTGGGGAATATTTAGCATTTAAAAAAATTTAGCACAGAAGAAGAAAGAATGCGACTCTAACATACCTGTAGCTCATAACAGATAGTAGATAAAAGACAATAATTTCTGTGCAATACATATAAGTATAATGTTTATGTATTCTTAGTAGTTATTAATTTTAAGTAGTACATTAATGTTAATACTTTTAAATAGGGACAATGCAGACTTAATAACTTAATTATACCCTATGATCTTTTAAAAAGTCATATTTAGTTGTTTTGAATGTCTGTTGTGTGGAATTCATACCTAAATATTAATAAACTAATTAAAGTATTTGATGCATGGTAGCAATCATAAACTAATTTTTTTACTTAAAACATTTTCTGAATGAAATGCGTTGAACATGCCGATTAATTGTTTTACTGCATATACATAGCTAACAAACTTCCCTCAGTCTATGCTCACTTTTATCCACTTATTACAATCTATAAGCTAATCTTTAAGCTAAAACAGAAATTCCTTTAAATTTGTGAAAAATACACTACACCAGGGCTGGTCCAGAATGTTGGCCTTTGCACTTAAAAATCTGATTGTACAAATAGATTTAACCTGATGCCTCATCAGTTATTTGTTTAAAATGCACTTTGGGCTGGGATCTGTTTTTGTTGTTGTTGTTGTTGTTGTTGTTGTTGTTGTTGTTGTTGTTGTTGTTTTATCAGCTTCTAATGGTTTTCCACTGTGCTGTGTATGAAAACTTTGCTTGTTTTTGATAGAAAATTATAGCAACCGATTTTTTTTCTTTCTAAATCTTGTACATTGATCTTCAGTATAGTTGTGGGTTTGTTTTAATGCTTGTGCTTTGATTTCCCAGCCTAATGGTTTTATTTTTTTCTTTAATATAGACATAATTGTATTTGAAATACTATGCAATGAAATGATTCAATTAAAAAAATATATTTTTTAAAGTGACAGTTGTCATCAATGATCTCTTAAGAAATGTACACGTAAGGTAATGTTTTGGACTTTAAAGGCTCATAATGAATATAATACCTGATAATGGTTGGTTATGCTGTAATTATATTACAGACTGTCTGGCTACACTTCACAAACCTTCAATAATAATTCAAAAAAGGAGTATATAAATTTGTCGCCATCTACTGGTTCATTACATTACATCGCGTCTTATAGTTTTTTTTTTTTTCTTATATTCTGAGTATTTAGAAAAACTCAATTTGTGAATGTAAATAAAATAAATATGAATCATATACGGTGTCTGCCAAAAGTGGAAACACTTTGTCTTACTGCTTTTGAGACACATGCTTGCTCCTTTTGTTTATATGCAACATACTAGCCATTTTTTTTGGTATGAGGATTTACTTTGAGCAAGCAAATATATAAATGTACAGATGTTAAAGATTATTGTCATTAAAAAATCCTTCCTTAGAATAAATTGCATATTTTCACACTATTGGCATCTGTACAGTTCTACAAACATTCAGATGAAATACTTTGCCATGTCTCTTGTAAAACTTATCAAACGTCTTTGCTAGTTGGAAATTTTTTTCATCCCAGAGCAGTTCAATATGATTTAGGTGTGGTGACTGGGCACACACACACACACACACACACACACACACACACACACACACACACACACACACATACATATTACCAAGTATGTTTACACACAAGGAATTTAACTTAGAGGTTCCAGTGTAGAAGAAAGTTCAGAAATAATATAACTTAATATAAGTAAAACAGATAATTAAATAATGCATTATATACAGAAGTAAAAATATTGTTTAAATGAATGTACATATGTGTTATTTACAAGTGTGCATTTTACAAATGTACCATTCGGGTCCTATGTATAAATGTGTCAGTTATGATGGGCAATGTGTAGTTATATTTATTTAAATTGTTCAGTATAGCCTGCAGGATAAATGTGTTTGTGCATGGCTGTTCTGGTCTGTAGCGCCAACCAGAAGGCAACAGTTCGAAGAGAGAGTGGGTTGTGTGTGGGGGGTTCAAAGTGATTTTCTTGGCCCTTTTCTCCACTCTGGAGGAGTGAAGAACTTGTAGGTTGGGCAGTGGAGCACCAATAATCCTCTCAGCAGTCCTGACTGTCCGCTGTAGCTTTTTGATGTCTGATTTGGTAGCTGAACCAAACCAGTCAATTTCAATACTAGCCATTAATTTTTGTTTAATTTTTCAAAAAATGATTTTTAGTAAACTACTGTGATATACTGATTAACATAATGACTCTGGTAATGTAACGCCACATTACTTTTGTGAACGATTCAAATGCATATGTATGTGCAAGTCTCTTCAGAACAGTGGGGTAACAGACTGAAATTCACACCTGATTAACATTTAAATATGCATTTGAACAGGTAATAATATTTAGATTAAGATCCTATTTCTTTGTCTACAATAAGACATTTAGGTTATTAAATAATACATTTGCGAAAAATGTTTTTGTTTTACAATTTATTTAAAACTTTATAATAGTTCACAACATGCGATATACAAATGTACAAGGCGCCACTCAACCTCCTCCATATATTAGTATTTATATCTATTTACATATAATACAAAGCTGTAAGAAGCAGTCTGTCATTTCAGCTGGGTTCCAGTCCAGTTTTACAGAATACCACACACCATTCATCAGTGCTATTGACTTTACAGTAAAATAACAAAACTTCATGAATCCAACAAGCCACATTCCTTGTTTGGCAGATGTTTTTTTCAGCTAAATAGAAACTTGGAATCTTTAAAAACAGATTTTTGATTTCAGTGGCAACCACAGCTTCCGGCGACCATGTCGTCATACTGTTTAAGCACTACATTCTCATCATCATCGAAGTACAGGAGGTTGATGGAGAAGAGCTTGTCTGGCACACAACACGGTGTCTCAATGCCCTTGGTAAGCTTGAGTGCATTAATAATGGACTGAACAGTGGCATGGTTGGTGGGTCTCATGTTCTGGCCCAGAGGAAAGGGACAAGACCCTTTGCAGTGGTATGCATTGTAGCCACGGGGAGACACAATCCACCCAGACCAGCCAATCTCCTCAAAGTCAACATACAGTGGCAGTCTCTGGCATGTTCTCTCTGGGTCTTCATCATAGTCAAGGGAGCGAGCACTACGATGCCCAGGGCCGGAGAGTGTCAGACTGGGCAGAGGGAGCTTGGGACTGGCCAGCGACTCATCAGAACCTGGAGAAGAGAACCTTTTTGTTAGAGGAACCGAGTCTAAATTTCAAGACATTTTTCCTTCCAAAAGATTAAGACACTAAAACATTTTTTTAAATTTCGGTTTTACCTTTCAGAGCACCTTCTGGAGAGGCGACACGTCTGCCATCATCAGTGAAGAGAACCAGCATCGGCTGCTTGCTGTGATGGTGATTTTGCCCTGAAGCAAAACGCACAGTCCGCATGTCCAGCTGAATCCCTGCCAGAGTCCGGATGGTCACCAGGAGCCCTAGGTTGCTGGTTGCATCCACCATCCATGTTCGAACCTTCAAAGAAAGGCACCAAAAAATTACTTTTAGATCATCACCATCCTAATCAAGCATACAAAACATGTGAGATGGTCTCGAAAATCCCGACTCACCGCTTGTGTGATGGTGAAAACTTCCCAGCCGTTCGAATGAACAGGAATGAGTCTCGAAGACACCAGCTTCTTTCCGTTTGAGATGTTCAGTTTGGTGTTATCGAGAAGCTGATAAACACTGACCTGTAGATAAGGAGAAAAAGAGTTTACGCTTTTACACACATTTCGTTTTACATTTGAGTCGGTTTCTCGGGTGGGGAGATAATGAGGGTCTTACCTGACAGAAGTGATGTCTGTTGAAAGTGAGTGATGCTTGAGGCCTCAGTTTGAACAGATGCAGCTCTGCTGTAAGAACCTTCTCATTTCTGGCCACAGTGGACAAGTTGAACATGAACTCGACCTGTTGGCTGTGTACTGTTTAACAAAAACCAGAAAGAAATATTTGTATATGAAGACAACAACAACAACAACAACTGTGTACAATCTAGGAAAGACATGGAGGTGTACAGTGCTAGATGTTAGGTATCATAACACAGAGCGCTCTATGGAGAAGAAACTACTTTTTTTAGTTATTCTAAAGGGAAAAATCCTAAATTATCAACTTACATTTGTCAAAGAAACTTCGGACTGTATTGCCAGCTAGTAAAGTAGGGTCTTTTGTAACCCCGTCCACATCTGCCACCGTGTTGTACAAATCGAGCATGTACTGAGGAGGCTGCTTATGGCCTCGACCCTGAGAAGCAGGAGGATCTTCCATGCCGAAAACCTCCAAAAGGCGCTTAATGGCGGCCAAGCGAACTTCCCCCGACTCGTTTTCCACAGAAAAGCGGTCTCCTAATGATACAAGAGAAGGCCTGGAGCTTCCCAGGCCAACCAAGAAGGCGGTGATGAAGAAGACGGCGGAGGCGAGCATATCGACCGGCGTATCGAGGTCGATCCTTATGAAGAACGTCTTGCTGAATGAACACCTCGGCATCAGCCAGGGCTTTATATGAAACGCTTTAGTGGCGTGCAGCTCATCGGTAAACAGCGATAAAGAGGTGCTATTTGATCGCAAATGTAAGTCAATAATCGGCGAAATGTAGCGCAAAGCTAAATGGTGGTGTTAACAAGGTGTGAACCTGACCGGGTGATTAGCTCAACTCCAGCTCCCAAGAATGCAAGTCTCCTTACAGGGGTGCCTTAGACCATCTTTAAATATATTATAAATACAAACATAGACATTGTAATGACACATTTATAAGAATGCGTTTTTGTATGTATTTTTATTAAGGTGAAAAGAAGATAATGCCGGCCCTACAGCAGAGAGGATCCTGGGCGGCATGCTGAAGGAGGGTGAGGAAGTTTGCTCACCGCAGGCGGCTAACGGGCTTATCAATGGATCCATTAATTTCAAGCAAACGGGGATAATTTAACTGAGGAACAACAATTACACGGGCAAACAAAACGGAAAGCGTTTGCAACACCTGCACAAATACAGTTAGATAAAGTCTGTTTTAGGATTTTATACCTTTTTACCTTTTTAAAGAGAACAAATGAGTCGTTGAAACATTATGCTAATCAGCCCATTCATTATCGTTAGCATAAATAGTCGCAAATCCCCTCGGGTATGAAAAGAGCTCCAGTCATCGGTTGTTAATGAAAACATATCCTGTTTTTTTATTGTCACCTCATTTATAACGCACAAAGACTTTTCTGGTCATTGCTTTACGTCGTGGGACATTATTTCTTAGAAATATAAGTGTCAGCTCGGTTATTATCCCCTTTAACACACTGCTATAGAGACGCTATGGATTCAGATCTGAGCTTCACATGTGGAGTAGTTGTGTGTTTGGAGGCCAGGAGGTCTTCATGGAGGTCTGGGTGGCATTAAAGAGATTGCAAGTGGTTTACTGAAGTCTGCTGGTGTGTTTACCTGAGTTCAAAGCTAAAAACAAAACAGTGTAAATCTTATGGTTTCTTCAGATGTGCTCTGTTTTCTCACCAGACTACTGGAAATCACACACAGTCGTCATGAGGCACTCTCTTTATTTGCTATTTAACAAAAACAGCATAAAAGATAATATAAGGACAAATCTAATTTTATATATATATATATATATATATTCATACACACACACATTTACATCATGTCTCTTTGGTCAAAAAACAAATAGAAGATACAAGGAAACACACACACAACATACTGTAGTACTTTGTCCAAGTTTTAGGCAACCATTATACACACACACACACACACACACACACACACACACACACATATATAGTTGCAATTAGATTTCTTTCTTCAGGTATAGTATAATGGATATACATGATATTCATGATTATATATATCAGGTCTCTTTAGTAAAAAAAAAAAAAATTGAAGATACAGAGAAACACACACACACACCACAAAATACTGTAGTACTTTGTCCAAGTTTTAGGCAACCATTATCTATACACACACACACACACACACACACACACACAGACATATATAGTTGCAATTAGATTTTTATTCAGGTATAGGATAATGGATATACATGATATTCATGATTATATATATCATGTCTCTTTAGTAAAAAAAAACCTAGAAGATACAGGAAAACTCACACACACACACACACACACACACACACACAATACTGTATTACTTTGCCCAAGTTTTAGACAACCATTATATATATATATATATACACACACACACACACACATATAGTTGCAATTAGATTTATTTTTTCAGGTATAGTATAATGGATATACATGATATTCATGATTATATATATCATGTCTCTTTAGTAGAAAACAACTAGAAAATACAGGGGGGGAAACACACACACAAAATACTGTAGTACTTTGCCCAAGTTTTAGGCAACTATTACATTTCTTGTTTCAGCAAAGGTATCATTGGCAAAACAAATTATTATTTTCTAAGTCTCTTTTGTAGAATACAGCTAGAAAATACAGAAAATTTGTATGCAGTAATTAAAAACTGTATTTTCTTAACCCAATTTTGAAATAGTCACATGGTAATATATTTGATTATTAATTTGTTCTTTGTTTTATTAATGTTATTGCACAGGTTTTAAACATTTATTTCTTAATTTCAGCTGATCCAACTTTGAACCGATTACATTTTCAAAAGTACAATTTCTTTTACAGGATTTTTCTATATGAAAGTAAAAAAAAATTAAAGTGATCTAACAATTCTAAAGTAAAAATGTCAATTTTATAACATTGATCAACATTTCAAACACATTAAACGCTGCGTGATATGAGGTTTTATTTGTTGAATTCATTTGTTATCTTTTTTATTTATAGCCCTGTACTTTTACAGAATAAATGTTTCATTATTTCGTCTAAAATCTGTTTTCAGAGTTGTCAGAGGGTAGCATTTGTTTACTTGAACAACTGAAAGAAATTCTTGCTGTTTCTATACTGCACTTTGCAAACAGTGAGCTGTAACAATTACGATTTTCTCCTTTACAAGGTATTTCTGTTTATTGATGCTTATTGGACAATAACAACGATTACTGTACATTGCTTTAATTAGTGGCATCACATTTTATTTACAAAATTATATTTACATAGTTTACATATATTACAGGGACAGCTGTAACAGGTCAACTTTAAATTCTGCATAAGAGAAACAAATGTCCATGATCATGTAATGTTAGGAAAACACAGATTCGAAAACCTATGTCCTAAACCACATATTATAATACTAACTAGTATTTTTGAATACTATAATACTATGTGCTATTTTTATGTTAAAAATCTTGACTTTTAACGTGCTTCTGCATTTGGTCAATTGTAAATGCAAGTCCTCTTGGTTGGTGCAGTGTGCATGCACTTACAGTAGAGGTCACTATTTTTAAGACTGGCAGAGGCATGAGGTAATGGCCAGCACAGTTCGGATTTGTCCATGCTGATTGAGAAAAGTGTGGCTCTCATATCCTTGTGGAACACACGCACTGCCCTGTCCTTCTGCCCAAAGCAGACACTCAGCAGAATCAGAGGCACTCCTGTACAAAAGTGTTAGAGAGGAAGAGTCAGGGATTTGAGTGCTCATGGGTGATAACCTATGCATAAAGCGTATCAAATCCCAGCCACACCAGGCTGCCACTTCTGGGCCCCTGAGCAAGGCCATTAACCCCATAGCTACTCAGTTGTATGTTGAATAAGATAAATGTAGTAAGATGCACTTCCAGTAGTTTTCAAATAAATCTAATTTACATGATTAATACATATCTTTAAAATGGTAAATGTGGGTAAACAAGGACTGTTCAACTCCAGTTACTGTTTTGTAGTCTAGAAGCTATTGCAATAGTTGCTGTTTCATTTGGAATTTTAGTGTAAATGACCGAAATCCAGTTAGTAGTTTACTCAAGAGCGAACCACAAAATCTCGATCAAGCCCTTTTTTGTCGAGGATTTGTTATGTAGCTGTGTTGTATCAGCTGCTTTTTAGCATACCTTAGAAGACAGCGGTTTCCTGAGGTGCAGCTTCCCAAACATCTCCCCACATCTATTTCCTACAAAACAATTAGCAAGACAAGAGAGAGAAGCAATCAGCTCACCACAAGCCGCTAATATTCACCAGCGCACTCTAAACCAAGAGGGGGAGGGATGGGGTTCTGTTCTCTTAACATGATAAACACTTTGATTTGGCACCTGCTGGGGCCATTTGTGATCCTCAGCCTTCACACCTTCACAGAGCTTGGACAGATGGCCGAAGGTTTGCTCAAACCAGTCAAACAGTTTTGGTCCCTTCAAAGCCAAAATGGGCTTTAAGTTGTTGTGAATTAATGAAACTGATTCGAATAACACAAAGGGTTTTATCACTAGGGGTTTTTATAGGAGTATAACAGTAGGGTCAATACTCAGGTCTAGCATGTACAAATTCTGTAATTGTATATATGTATATAAATACATTTATATACATATATATAAATAAAGAAAAATGGTATTGTATTAGATTAGTATTGTATTAGAAATGAGTGTAAAAAGGAGAAGTCAAACTCAAAGCATGGATCATTTGGGTGTCAAAAGTAAAGATGTGGATTGCAGTTGGGGGAAATGGATCATTGGTTTAACCTTTGTGTCTGGCAAATGGGGCTCACTTATTAGTCTCGGCTAACACCAAATGGAAATGACTAATTTCCTCTTTAAGTGAAAGCCGTTCAGCCAAAGCTGTAACTTGGATTTTTTTTAAAGAAGTTCTTAAATCAAATGTAGTTCAGACATTAAGTCGATTAGAAAAAGAGACAAAATGACTACAGTCACAACAGTGTGTTCTGCTCATTTCAGGATTTTACTGCTTCTCAGACGTTTCACTCGTTTTCAGAAAAAAACAAAAAATCAAAACCCACCTTAAGGTTTTCTTTCTTGAGCCCGTCTTCATTGAATGTGATCTCGTAATGATATTCCACGTACGGGATTCTGTAGCAGCCTTCTTTCATATCACAGCCGGTCACTGTCTGAATCAGTTCCACTTTATTCGGAGTGTCCACAAGAGCAGAATCAAACTTCGTGGGCACACAGGAAAAGCCCTCTGTAAAAAAAAAAATCCCAAAGTTCACTTTATAGAGCCACCATATTTTGTGCTGAAGGTATGTTAAAAGAAAAACAATAACAGAGAGAGAGAGAGAGAGAGAGAGAGAGAGAGAGAGGGAGAGAGAGAGAGAGAGAGAATTATATTTATATTTCATTTATATAAATTTGTTCTTGTACTCTGAAGCAGTCTCCGGCAAAATAATTTCCTCAGGATTAGTTAAGTTCTTTCGTATCTTAAATGTTAAAAGAGGTAAAAAGGGGTACAACTGAGGGAGGGGGTAATAGTGAAAATAAACTGCCCATGTCCATTGCATGAACAGTTATTGGCTGGTTTCTTACCTGGTTCACCTTTCGATCCTACACACTTGCCCACGTCGATAACAGTCTCATAAGGTGTTTCGAAGAAGTATGTTCTGAGAGAGGGTGCTCGGACACAGCGAGTCACTTTGGCCTCACAGTGGCAGTCTTCAATGATTTCCACCTCACGAAGGCCATTCATGAGCATTACTTTATCTACCCGAAGTCCAGTGGGTTCACAGGTCATGCTGGTGCCACACGCCGGAAGGTGTCCTCCGAAGCCTGTGAGCTCAAAAGAGGGCACTTCTGGAGTTTGCATCTGCACACAAAGTGGATTATAGAGGTGTTATAGAGGTAGAGGAAGCGTTTCTGAATATTCAAGACATTTCTATGATACACACGATATATAGGTCTCTTAAGTGCAGTAAAACCATTGATTTTGCATTTCAAAATTATTCTTGAGTTTGAGGATATTTTTATTTAATGTATAATACATTTGCACATTTTGTAAAAAAAAATTTGACCAACTTTGTAAAATTAATTTGTTTATAAATTACAATCACGCATTAGAAAGCTTAAATCTGCTCCCAGGAATTATAACTTAATTAAAAACAAAAACAAAAAAAAGCAATTGTGCTACAGACGGTGTGATAATTCACAAAATGATTATTTTAAAAGTATATGTTTGGAGTAATAATTCAGAAATGTATAATATTACATGATTATAAATGTGGTGTAAACATTTTATTGACACAATACCTTTTTGTCTCGCAGCAACTCTAGAAGGGAGGAGTATCCCTGCATCCCAGAGTCAAAGGACGAGGGTCGTGCTTGGCCGCAGTTTGTTCTGCACATGCCGACATCCACGTTCACTGGACTACCCGAGATATCTGGTGGACACAAAGCTGGTAAGTTCAATAACATAATTTCTAATCTGTTTGCATTTCATTGATACTGCACAGAATACGATACATTAGACAAGTGTTAAATCTGGTTTAGTCCCACTGTAGTGCGAGCTTTATTTTTAACTTAATGATTTAGGCGTATTAAAGCTGGAGAAAGAACCAGAGTTGGGAAACACTGCTCTTAACTAACAGGACATGCTTTTTTTTTATATTTCAGCTGTTCGTTCTGTTAAGGACTGATAGGGGGCGCCATGGTTCACACCCACTCTTTTCCTCACCTTGTCCTATGTAGATGAAGTGACTCTGGCGTCTACAGCACGCTCTCTCTGCAAACAGATTTCTTGGCTCTATGTGCATGTTCAGTACAGCTGTCACTGTAAAAGGCAGGTGAAAACACAGAATAGGAATAAACTGTAAATTTCTGTAAATGCTTTCCAGAACAAAATAGGCAGATTTAATTTACAAAAAAAAAAAGACATATTGCCAACTTTCACAGACCATAATGAGTCATTCATTGAACATTTTGTATTAGTGTCTAAGCTAGTTGCATGTAATGATGTAATAATGATTATAATACAAAAACAAACATAGCATAGCCAAGTTCAAAACAGTTATTGATGAAGTAACCATAATGTTAGTGCCGTGTGAGCAAGGCAAAATAGTTCAGATAGGGTAGTACTTACAGCTCTGACGACACAAAGAGAGAAGAAGCAGGACCATGTAAAGCGAAACCATATCCATAGCAATACTCCTCAGTGTCACACACTCTCTCAAACTAAACCTGTACTCAGTCTTGCCTGACTGGTCCTCCTGTTCTAGCTGGTTGCGATCTTTATATGTGGCCACAAATGTCACTGGCTAAATGAAAGGGGTGAGGAATAATCAAATTTCCATCACTCTAATGCCTGCTCCTAGGCGGGGGCCACATCAAAGGGAAGTACCTGTAGAGGCCCCCTTGTTTTTGCTGCGAGATCTCAGCGGGTCGCTGCATCGACCAGGCCCGCTCTTTCTCTAATGAACTGCTTAAGGGGCTTTGAGGCTCTAAGCACCTCTCATTGAAAGGCATTATTCACCTTTTATCTCGGGAGGAAGGTGTTTAGCACCTCCACTTAAACCAAAAACGAGGCTCACAACAAGTAAACTGGCTGTGCGTGGCAGTCAAGCACCCCCTGCCGAGGACAGCGGCACCTTCACGTTTATTCAGGATGAGCCAAATGGCATATAAGAGAAAGGGAAAGAGGTCAAAACAACATACATGCCCACTTTCTTTCTATAATTTTTTCGTTTTAAATAAACGCTTTGCACGGTATGATGTGTTGGGATTTTAATATCTATTCATTTTTAGCATGAACAACCCAAAAAGGTTCATAGTAAACGAGAGCAAGAACAACAAAAGACCCTAAATAAGCATTCTGGAATTGAAATCTCAAGCAAAAAAGAGTGAATGTACAATTTGATGCTTGTTTTACCTCCAAATGTAGTATATTCTTTTTAAAGCTCCACCCAAAAGCAGTGAGTTTTTTTTTGTGGGTTTTTGCTGAAATAAAGAATAAATAAAAAGCATAATGTGTTTGACTCCTGTCTTCTTTGTATGAACAATGATAATAATGTTAAATCTTTGTCTACATTGAATTGTGGACATGATAGTCACGTTTTTACAGTTTGACTAACGTGTAACTTTATTAATATTATTTAAGTTTCGTTTTTTTTAAGAAAGTTATGATTAGATTGAATATTTCCACCCCGTCTTGTTTTCTATGAAAGTGTATTCAGCTAGCACTGAATTCAAGTCTTTCTTTTCTTTGATCTGCTGTCTGACCAATTTCCACTTCACTCATAATCGCTGTTCTTCAATTACACCCTCAACACACCCCACACATTAATCACACTGACACCAGCTCGGTTTCTGCGTCTGATCCAGTTAAAAGGAGGCCTAAATGACACCTAATCACTCATCCGCCAGCATCACGCCTCAATTACTGCAGCTAATTGTTTCCTTCCATAAACCGTGATAGGATTATTAGATACATAATCTCTTAGAGGTAAATATTATGAGCCATTAATTAAATTTAACAAAAGTAAATGAACCCTGTATTAACCGTAATAGCTGAAAAGTTTCCCCTTCTGTCAGGAAATGCTTTTTGTAGTGCATTCTCATTCCCAAATCCACAAGTTTTCCATGATAATAGGACAAAGGGTATCGTTAAAGCTGCATACGCATTTCAACTGTGAGAACTGTGGGAAGGTCAAAAAGGTGGAGAAGGAAGGTTTCTGGATCAGCTCATCTCAAATCAGCACAAGTGTACATTACACACGTGTTTTATTTATTTTTTTAGTATCACAATATTACAAGCGTAATCAATTATGAAACCATTTTATATAAACGGTTAATAGTTCTTGCTTTTTGAACTAGTTTTGATCTAAAAAAAAACATCTTTCCATATTTTTAGAGTGATTTTCTGATAGAGACGTGTTCTAGATTTATCTTATTTGTTTAGACAGAAAAAGCAGAGTACATTTTAGATTCCACTGCCTTTTTTTCAAAGTCAGAGAACCCCTTATTAGTGTACTTGCATTTTCTATAGACACCTTATTTACCTTATTCTATAGATAATTGTTTAGTGTTGTTAATTACTTGATATTAATATTGATCATGTTTATAACATGTAATAGGGATATGTTGAATTATATGTTTAATAGGATGAAAAGTGGAACTCATACACTGTCACAAGAGAAAATAGGGAAAAATTTACCTCAGGTTTTCTAGCTAATTGCTAAATAAACTCAAGCATAGTATTATAGATAAATACAGTATAAATCCTTTAAAGATGTGCGACTTTAATTACTGTGGATGCTGTAAAACAGAATTTTGGTTTGACGTCACATTTGTAGGTCAAGTGGCTTTATTGTCATTACAAATATACAGTACAGCAGTGAAAGAAAACAATATATACGTTTATTAAGTGCAGGTTTGTGCCCTATAAATGTATGGCCATCTCTAATAAGCGAATCAGTGGCAACAGTGGCAAAGGAAAAACTCCCCGAGATGGCATGAGGAAGAAACCTCAAGAGGAACCAGATTCAAAAGGAAACTCATTATCTGGGTCGCACCAAATGTCCATTCATTACAGTTCCATTACTGTACAACTCTTAACTAGAACAAATTGACCTTTACACATCTTTACTGACATGTTACACAAAAAGAATGTGTGCAAACAACATTTAACACAACAGCACAACACAATCACAGTGTAACAATGCAGCATTGAGCAGTAACACAGAGCTAAATGTGAGACAATGTAAATAAATTGTCTATAGAATTATTAAATACTGTACATGTATATGTTTGGTGATTTTTTAGCTGTCGTCCATTAAAATGTAATGAAGGGGTTTGAGTGTGTGTGTTTGTGTGTGTGTGTGTGTGTGTGTGTGTGTGTGTGTGTGTGTGTGTGTGTGTGTGTGTTAGAAACAGCTAATCATGAGTGTTCGAATGCTCCAGTATTTTTTTCTTCCAGAGGGCAGGAGGATGAAGAGTGTGTCTGAAAGGTGACTTGGGATTTTCCAAGTCATTTAGATGAATGTAGATGTTTTAGATGAATATAGCATGATTTGTCCTTTGATCAAATATATGATTTACTTGTGTGTGTGTGTGTGTGTGTGTGTGTGTGTGCGTGTGTGTGTGTGTGTGTGTGTGTGTGTGTGTGTGTGTGTGTGTGTGTGTGTGTGTGTTAGAAACAGCTAATCATGAGGGTTCGAATGCTCCAGTATTTTTTTCTTCCAGAGGGCAGGAGGATGAAGAGTGTGTATGAAAGGTGACTTGGGATTTTCCAAGTCATTTAGATGAATGTGAGAGAGAGAGAGAGAGAGAGAGAGAGAGAGAGAGAGACTGCATGCTAATCTTCATTTCCCATCTTAAAGTAAAGGCCCAGTAGTATTCAGTGAGAATCTGTAATCTCATTACTGTCTTGCTAATGAGTGAATGTCCTACATGTGTTTGTAGGTCAAACAGAAAGTCTGTCAGATGTCTTCCAACTATATACGCATACAAGTAGAAGAATCTGGCAGTGTTCTTATACAGTTTGCACAAGGCTCTGTTTTATTTTTTTTTGTATCATGAATTCGTGACCTCAGCATAATCTTGATATACTGCATTTTGGGAAGTAGAACAAGGCTAATACAGTAAATCTCACAATAACATTGATAGCATTACCTAAGATAATGTAATCTGTAGCTATATTAGTCTGACAGCCCAAATGTTTCCAAGAAATATTTGAATAAAGAAACTAATTGGCCAGTTATAAAGCGAAAGTCTGGGTTTGTACTTTAAAACTCAATAAGAAGGATTTCCTACCACATTTACTTCGAATGCATTCATCATATTTTCTTGCTGTGTCATTCTCTATTATTTATTTAGTAATGTATTTTTTAGAAACTGGATGCACCATTCTAACGCTCTGTACCTGGTTATTGAATGAGCCTCTAGCAAAGAACTTTACCTGGGATCTCCAGCAGGGGGAGACTTTCTGTTACTCACATAGTGAGTAAAACTGAAAAACGATGGGCTATTAATGCAAATATGTGAAATTTTCTTTATTTTTTTTATATTTAGGAAATGTATACATTGTACAGCTAAACCTATGGGAACATGACATTAGACAAATCAAAGAAAAACAACAACAAAAACAACTATATTTATTTAATTATTTTTAGAAGAATTGCTATGGTATCAAAATAAAATAAATATTTTATTTTGTATTTTTATTTACTGTTTATTATTTTCTTATAAAAGAACACCATGGTATGTTTTCCACAATCACAACTTATTGTTAATAATATTTTAAAGTAATGACTGCTGTGCTATTGCTATCAAAGCAAAGGAAGTGACCACAGAGGTCAATCAGGCAAATCATGCAAGGATTATAATTGAGATGTTTATTAATTATACAAATATAAACACATGAACTGTATCTGGTTCTTTTAAAACTCCATTACTGGATATAGAAAATAGCTTTTTGAAAATCTTTGTGTTTGGAGAGCTACACAGTCAAGACTCAAACCAATGCTGGTGATTTTTTTTACACCGAAGACTATACTGTATGATTACAACCATGTTTAGCCTTAACAGCTCCAGTCTGAGCAAACTGAAGCTAGATGCCACCTACATCAGCCTTACGTACATGTAGTCTAAGCAAGACTGTTTATGGGACAAGTTTCAGCTAAATTTTCTTTCTTAGCCTTGGTCAAGTCTTTTATTCTCAAGTACACTGGTACATCTGGCAGATCTAGAAGGGCACCTTAGCACAGATAAACCAGTCGTTAAGGAGGTAGTGGTGGAGAGTCCATCGAAGCAAGTTCTATCTTTGAATTATCAAAACAAATCATTTGCAATTGCATAAAGTAGTAGTGCAATTTTGTCATTTATTTCAGAAATGAATACAGAATGTAGTTCAGCACATTAATGATCATCAAATCACATCCATAGTCCCATATTGCAATAATTAACATTTTCTAGATCATTAATAGTCTACAGTGCTACAATTAATGACCCACATCTTCAATTTACTTGTACACAAGTCTAGCAAATCATTTATTGTTCCCTATAAAGTCCCAAGTGCTACGTGTAGCTCTAGATTTACATTCACTGAATTTATTAGTTACACTATCATATTTGAAGACAGTGGCATTGAGTAAAAGACAGAAGGTGGAGCTGGAGGCAGCAGAGCTGAAGATTTATTTCAGATCTCTTTTAGGTCCTTGAAATAGCATATGTGCTTATGCGCACATCTTACCAGCAGATGGCGACATAGTTAATGCAAGAGGCATGAAGTGAAGACAGTGGAGCAAATGTCGCTTTAATTTAAGGAATATGTGATATTTTTGACCATATAAGGTCGTTTGGTTTATTTTCGAGCAGAAATGTGTTTATTTATTAATGTATTAATTTATTTATGAGACGGTGTTCTCAAGAAAACTGGTGCATGTATTTGAACAAATGAAGAGCCAACGTGAAGCATAATTGATCTACAGTTTTAAACATGTTAAAGGAAATACAACACACAGCTAAACACACATAGATTTAGGTTTTTTTTAGACACTTCATGGACAAATGTTTGTGGACACTTGACCATAAGATCCGTATGTGCTTTTTTAACATCAAATGCCACATTTAGCTCCCATTTGCTGTTATAATAACTTCCACTCTTCTGGAAAGCTGTTCCACTAGATTTTGGAATGTGGTTGTGGAGATTTCTGCTCATTTAGTCGTGAGGGTGCTGAGGTTAGTCAAGTCAGGTACTGATGTAGATTGAGGAGGCCTTGGTTGCAGTCAGCATTTCGATTCATCCAAGTCAAGTCAAAAAGCTTTTATTGTCATTTCAACCATATATAGCTGACGCAATGCACAGTGAAATGAAACAACGTTGCTCCTGAACCCTGATACTACATACAACAATTATCACAGAAACAGAAAACACCGGGCTGAGGACTAGTAAGTGTCCTCGCCACATAAAGTGCATGTCTGCAACCTGGGATAAAGACAGATAAAGACAACACAAGACAGTGCAATACAATACACAAAACACAAAACATGTGAGTTCAGTTCAGTTCTTTGTTGAGAAGCCTGATAGCTTGATGGAAGAAACTGTTACACAGTCTGGATGTGGCGGCAGGAGGGTGAAGAGTGTGTGTTGGGTGTGTGGGGTCGTCCACAATGCTGTTGGCTTTGCGAATGCAGCGTGTGGTGTGTTCAATAGGGTTGAGGTCAAATCTCTATAGCAGGCCACTAAAGATATTTTAACCCATGTAAACACCTTTTCACAGGGGGATTGTCATGCTGGAACAGGTTTGGGTCTCCTAGTTTAAGTCAGGGGCGGATCCAGAAAATAATTTATGGGGTGGGATGAAAATTACGAGGGGTTGACAACACTGAAGCAAGCATCCTTGCGTGGTTTTTGTGGAATCAAGAATTGAGATACATATTTGGTGTATACACTGGGGCACACATTATTATATAATAATAAACCGGGGTCTACTCCGGTAGATCCGCCCTTGGTGCAAGTGATGGGAAAAGTTACAGCATGCAATGACAATAAAGAAAACAAAAAACAGGTGTCCCAATACTTCTTTAGTGTAGGTTGGCGAAATAAGCCTTAAATCAGTCAGTTCTAACATTTGTTGGGCGACAAAAATATTATTTGCATATAGATTATTTTTAATGGACAGATTTGATCTTAAATAATATTCACCAACAGTTTTATGCCAATTTTTTGTGTGAAACCCAAATACCAGAATACATGGCAGACTTCACTTTTTATTAGATTATCATATGTTATAAAATATGCATATCATAATTAACCTTATGAGTGATGCTTTACTCCCCCTGCCTCCAAAAAAGTCGATGTTTGCATTTCCTGCCTATTTCACAACTCTTCCTGGAGTGCTGGGTCGTGTATTAAGACCTTGGCTTCTTGTAAATTTGTGTTCGCTCATGTGAACTAGCCCTGAGGCTCGACTAAGGCTGATAGTGAATGATCTCTCACTGTCCAGACAGGCTTTCACTAGGCAGCTATTAGGAAAGCATGCATGTCTTATCAAACTTGTTGGGGTTTGTGAGAATCTACTTTTGATCGTAATCCAGAAAGTTCTGAGGAATGAACAATGCTTTGACAAGGCACAAGGATTTGACAAGGTACCATATTTCACCATTACTAATATTTATGCTTATACACTGGAAACCTCAGGGCCTGAACAGAAGCCCATAATTCAGCTTAATCTTTTGCAATAAACACATACTACGATAAAAAAAAAATCTTTAAACAGTAGTCCCATTGTTGAGTAATAAATGCGGTATAACTAATCACTACATGAAAACTTCTCATGCTAGTACTGCAGTTATATATAGCATATATGGTTCAGGCAATAATAAATACCATATAAATATGCCATGAACATAATATCTCTACCAGGGGTTGGTTGTAACAGATCAAGTACAAGCTAGATATACACGATACGTACAAAAGTAGTGGGACACCTGACGTTCAGCTGTGTGTGGTACTTCTCCAAACTGTTTACACAAAGTTGAAGGCATAAAATTTGTATCGGATGTTTTCAGATGTGCTATCAGTCAATTTTCCCTTCACTTGAACGAAAACATGTGTCAGCATGACAATCTCCATGTGCACAATGTGAGCTTAATACAGTGGAAGATCTTGAGTAGCCACAACTGGACAGAAAAGCTGAGCCATGCAAACTGCAGACTTTATAATGTTGCAATCAATTGCTAGAATTGGAAATTTAAGTTAACAAAATAAACTCCAAGCTACATTTGTTGCGATGATATACCTCTTCTATAAACTGAGTATTAACCCTGGTCTTTAATTTTTAAAGTCTGCTGCAGTGTGAATGTTTTCTTCAGTTATGGATAAACATATTAGTTTCACTTTAACTTCTACACTAGGATTATACTACAGAAATTATTAGGATTGGTGCGAAAGGTCCAGATCAGATTACACTATGGAGTAATTAGCTAGTTAATCACCAAGATAACAAGCTAGCCCCATTTAAATGTAATCTGTAATTTGACAAACTCTGACATGATGATTCATGCCGATTTAACACTAGCTGGTACATTTATGAGTCACAAATCTATAGTTGCCTTTCTTTTGGCTGCTCCTATAGAAGCCTTTCACTCATGTGTAAAATGGGACATGTGTTTCTTCACCTGAATGCACAGACTCTGAAAGGGAAATGAAACTACACTGGATGTCAGTCTTTTGTTATGTGAAGATCATTTAGGTGATGAATGATGTTTATCACATCCATGAATAGGTTTTTAAAAAGGCTTAATCATAGAGGAAACAAATGCAAAAGGCATTGATTAATTGAACCTGCCTATCTTAATGTATAAATATAGCCATTTGGCAAATGCCTTAGCCCAAAGTAAATGCTCAAATGTATAAATCTGATTAGGTTGCCAAGAAAGGGCTATGTTCTCATATTGGTCTTTATTGACTCAGTCAAACGCTAAAATATCATGCATTCTGACCACCAAGTTACAATTCAAGTGCAGTAGCTGTAACCATTGAATCCTTATGCTGAACCCCCTCCTCCTCCTCCAACACCAGATTTTTTTGGTAAGCAACTGGTAGAAGCTGGAAGGCATTAATCACTAAGGAAGCCAAGTCTGAATGTTTGCTATGCTAAGCTATCTGGCCTAACATGCTTTGGCTGCTGAAACTCTCCATCCTGGAAGTGAAAAAGAGATGGAACCATGTCAAATTACCTACTCCACACAATTATGAGCTCCATGCTCAGGCATGCACTTTGCTTAAAAACTTCAGAACAATTTGGCAATTTGGCTATGTGTATATACACACTAAATTAAGCATAAAAATGAGAACCACATTGCCATTAGGCATGAGATTGGTTGTAAACAGTTTCCTAATCTTGAACTGAAGTCCAAATGCAATGACATGAAAGAATCTAGGGTACGTGTACTGTATTTTTCCATGTCCTCTAAAATAGACCATATTGCCTGACTTCTGTATACACATGAAAAGAGGTTTATACTTTATGGGTGCATATGATTGCACTTTGGAAGAGTAAATGATATGGATATAGAGATTAAACCAGTCCAATCCAGTCCAAGTGTGTATATTTATTGTGTGTTTTCAGTGTATGGAAAATACAACGGGGATGTGTCCTCGCCACTTTTTTACTAAAGCTGTTAAATATTTTATATGTGTTAGTGGTGAAAAGTGCAGAGGAAACTGATGAATGATGTTTTTAGGAGTATCAGTCTAGCCCTATTCATGCGATTAGTCTTTCAGGGTGGCATCTATAACTCATAAAACATCCTAATTATAAAAGAAAAACATATCAGTCATCAGAATGATACAAAATCACATTTATCTTTCTGCCTTGCTCTAAGGCTAACCAAATAAATGCACACCTCAGGGACTTCAACACAAGGTGGATAGAGCAGTCTGACGTTGGAATGTCAAATATGGCAAAGGGGAATTTCCTTTCAAGGCAACATATTGCCCTTGCGTATTGTGGTTTTCGTATGGTGGAGTAGTGAATATTCCATTAGGACAGGATGCATTCACCCTAAATGTCACTAATATCTACTATATGCCTATCCTTCTCCACTACTGATGTTTCCTATTTAACACAGAATCCAGCAAATCATTTACAGAATTTTGTTCGTGGGCTAAAGGCCAGCACTATTTTAGCATCAACTAATGGTGTTCCTGGTGGTCAGAACACCCTGATGGCTTTCCCCACAAATAAATGGAGAGATGTAGCAACTGGGTTAGTTTTGATATCTTCTATTGTGTATTTTAAAATAGATGTTAAACCACCCCACCCATTAGGAGCAGCAAGACAGAACTCTAATTACTTATGTATCTATGGTCCTATGAACCCAAGATAACAACAGGCTTATTTGTCTTTCAAAACCAGTGTTGACCCGAAGAAAAATTCCTTGAGAAACATGGCAGTTTTTTTTTATTTTTTTATTAATATTGCAAATAAAAAAATAAAAAATAAATAATCATGTTAGTTGACTTCACACAAAAGAATGTATTCACATAATTAGCAGTGCATCTGGTGCCTTTGTTCAAGAATCTGCAATTACATACAGTTGCACATGAAGCCAAAACTTTATGTAGACTATAGATCTTCAATTAATTTTACATTTTCTCATCATGCTTTTTTGGCAAGTTTAGGATTGGGTCTTTGTGGTGAGAGTAGGGAGCAGGTCGAAAAAAGCCTGGAAAAGTGGAGGTATGCGCTGGATAGAAGAGGAATGAAAGTCAGTAGAAGTAAGACAGAGTACATTTGTGTGAATGAGAGGAAGGGCAGTGGAGTGGTGCTGTTGCAGGGAGAAGAAGTGGAGAAGGTGGAGGAGTTTAGGTAACTGGGGTCAACAGTGCAAAGTAATGGACAGTGTGTTAGAGAAGTGAAGAAAAGAGTGCAGGCAGGGTGGAGTGGGTGGAGAAGAGTGACAGGAGTGATTTGTGATCACAGTATCTGCAAGAATGAAAGGGAAAGTTTATAGGACTGTGGTGAGACCTGCAATGTTGTATGGTTTAGAGACAGTGGCATTGGGTAAAAGACAGGAGGTGGAGCTGGAGGTAGCAGAGCTGAAGATGTTGAGGTTTTTTCTTTGGAAGTGACGACGATGGACAGGATTAGAAGTGAGTTCATTGTAGGACGTTTTGAAAACAAGGTGATGGAGGCACGATTAAGATGGTTTAGACATGTGCAGAGGAGGGTCATGGGGGAATATCGGTTGGAGAATGCTGAGGATGGAGCCACCAGGAGGGAGGAAAAGAGGAAGGCCAAAGAGGAGGTTTATGGATGTGGTAAGGAAAGACATGCAGGTAGTTGGGTTGAAAGAGGCAGATGATCTGCTGTTGCGACCCCTAATGGGAGAAACCGAAAGAAGAAGAAGAATTAGCATCTACTTAAAAAACGAAATGATTAGAGACATTTATTGCAGCTGTAGTTGATGTAATGATATTTAGAAGATTCTGATCAGCTGATTTGTCAAAACCTTGAGCTAATTGGGAATGCTGATGTTGCCATTACTGTTTAGAGGCTGGGCTTTTTGCCCTTTTAACATGGGAGAATCCAAGCAATTTATCCAAAACATAAACTTGTTGACATCAACATGTCAGGTTCCTCTTTGAGTGTATTTTCCGTACAACTAAATGTAAATACAAGACATTTGCATACAAACAGTTCCATGCACTTATAGAAAGCTGGGGACCACAAAGACATTATTCCGGCACAAATTAAATGATTCTACATAGATATAGGGATGGTCGGATTGATCCTAAAGTACTGATATTTTTTATACTGGCATGGTATCAAAAGAATTATCGATACAATCTGTTTTTTTTTTTTTAACAAGTGTGTTTAGAATATTTTAATAATAGTAATACACTGTATAGTATAGAAATATTTAATATACTTGAATACAACTGTTAATGGGAACTATATCTTCTGCTGCTTTAACAACATATATCATGACAGCGTTCCCTCAACCAGTCAAAGCACTCAGTGCTTCAACTGGACAAACATTTCAACTGGACATTTTGTTTTAAAGTACAGTTAGGTTTTTATAAAAACATTTTATACATATTTCATAGAAGTATCGGTATAGGCAATACTTATCTTGTATTTGTTATCTGATCGAAAAATAAAATGATTTGTATCGCCCATCCTTATACATGCCATGTCCAGAAAGTCTCTACTGAAGTACAATAAAAAGTCAAATGTTAATCCTGTTCACATCAAATGTGCTTTAAGTTTTGGACCCCTGTACGATTGAGTTTGACACCACTGTTATAAAAAATGATGCTGCCACCCTCATGCTTCACGACCTCACACTTTTTCAATTTCATATTGCTCATCATCGGCAATATGAAATTGAAAAAGTGTGAGGTCATGAAGCATGAGGGTGGCAGCGTCATGTTTTATTTTTTAAACTCAAAGCACATTTCATGTGAAAAGGATAAACATTTATTGAACAGACTAAAACTAAACATCTTTTAAACATAAATATGAAACAGACAGCATACGATATTATTCTAAAATAAATAAACTTAAACTTAAAATAACAAAATATTTTGCTCTCTATAAAAATATCTCCAGGCAATCAACTTTTCTCTTGGCCAATGTTAGGGACTAGCTTTGACTTGAAATTAGGGTTGTAAACATCAACAAACACTTGATTGATCGATTGACGTAAATGATGCGGGAATGAGTGCAGCTATTCTGTCTTCAGTAAAGCAGCTGTTGCACTGCATTATGGGATTTCTAGTTTGTGTGTTATCTGCGCTTCATATTGGGGGCCAATTAAAAAAATTATATATAAAATGATCTCGCAGGCTGGATATATTTTTACGCCGGTCTGGATGTGGCCCACGAGCCTTGAGTATGACTCGTGTTTTATAGTATTTTAATAGGCAAATGGACGGGTGCACTTTTGTAATGAGGAAGTAGAACTATCTAGAAATACTAAAGCTAGCTATAAAAACTTGGTCACAACTGGCTTTTCCAGTAGGAAATTAAACCTTAGTCTAATTCCAGTCTTAAAGGAAAGTGAATGTATTGTAGTGGCCATTACAAGGCCCTGATCTGACTCCAGCTTATCTGTGGAAGGAGAACCACAAACCTGATTTATATTTCTTATAGGATTAATGGAAAGTAATGTGAGAAGCTTTTGAAATTCTATTCTACATGCATTTGATTTGAGTTTAAGCGATTTTGAAAGCCAATGCTGACAAATACGTAAGTGTATGAGAACTTTTGTATGTTAGATATTATTTTAAAATTTTCTTTCAATAAAATTAGGTACCTGAACTGAAAGAGTTTGAATGCTTTAAGCCTTGATGTATGTAACATTTTTGGCCTTGATGGTTATTAACTGACCTAGATATAGTAGACAAGCACTTTGTTTATTCTTTCTTATTTTTTATTTGCTTAGGGAGTGAATTTATGAGTACACATACATTTCCCGGGTTGTTATTTTATATCCTGGTTAGAGTACCTTTGTCGGCTAAGCAACTAATAAACATACAACTAATGCATGTCTCATTTATGTAAATTCAGTCCCAAAAATAGGTTGTAATATAGTAGGAAAAAAAAAAACGTATTATATTATACTCTGATTGTTGTTTCAGGATAAAATTTAGCATTTCATCTAAGATAGACTTTTCAATAATTAATATAAAATATGTATTTTATTAATATACGTGGCAAGTCAGATACAATAGATACAAATTGGTTATAATTTGTTGGCGTAGCATCTCAGACACAGACATACACACCATTAAGTAAGCTTGTACATTTTGCTATCAATTTCATCATCAATTTAAACATCACATTTTCAGTGAATGAAATGATATAGCACAACCTATTACATACATAATGTAGATCTTTTCCTCTTAGCCACACTCGGGAATTCCATCTAAAAAACTGATAAAATGCTACCATGTATATTTTTAAACCATACCGAAACAGAAGTAGTCACACACTGATAGTTATATAATTATTGACTAGCAATAATAAAATACTTTATCAGAAGAACAGCAGTTATAGCCAGAATTTCTTTTTTTTCCTAGCAAATCAAAAACGATTTAGAGATAGTCAAACATTTACAGCATTATTGTAAAAAGAAAAATGTTGACGGTTAACAGTGATAGAATCAAAAGTAATAAAGATGACAGTCATATTGTTTTTGTAATCTTTAAAAGGTATTCTAACAGTACAAAAAATATAATTTCCTCTCTACTTTATTAGCTTGCACTTAATAGTTCTCATAGATAAATCTTAAAGTTTTACATAGCTGATGATGAGTAAAAATGCAGTCATTGAATTTTATAAAATGAATAAAAAGTAGACTTATTTACACATCACTCAATAGGCAAGTTCAGCGGTTGCTTTACTTGAGGTGCACGCTATAATCTCATAAGGAAATGGCAGAATATTTGGTTAAGACTGCAAAACTGTTCCACCCACATTTTGATTATATTGTAGATTATAAGTGTTGCAAAAGCACTAGCCATAAAAAAGCATTTATAGATGCTTTTTGTCATTCAGTAACTAGGCCTTATGTCCTTCTTGCTTGCACATACATGGCCGGACCTTTGCACTGAGCCATAGGCAATGGAGGAAAAAAAAACATTAAGAAAGATAAGTACATGGTGGTAATAGCAGCAACATGCAGGCAGTACTGAAAAGACCATTGCGTCTTGGATGAAACGGACGCAGTGCAGGCAGCACTCCAAAGCTCATCTAAGGCAGTGGGGGAGTCCACTATGCTTGGATTTAGTTCTTTTGTTTATTCTTATTGCTGTAGAGAGTGAAAGAAATAAAAATTGCAATGAATTTCATAGTAAGCTCTTTTCTGACAAAATAAAGATTGAGTAAAAGTATAAATAATACTCTATAAGGATAAAAAGTTGTGGTCACCTGATCATAATTTTAGTACAGGATTTTTTAACATCCCATACCACACATATATATTTCCCATTTATTAACCTTCAATCGTAAAGAGAGATGCTTGCATGAAGCTCGCATTGAACACTCGGGCATTGTCATTGTCAAATAAGTTTGGGTCCCTTAGCTTAAGTGAAGGGAAACTTGAATGCAACAGCATCTAGAGACATTGTATACAATTGTGTGCTTTCAACTTTGTAGTAACAGTTTGGGAAAAAAGCACATATGAGTGTAAAAGTCAGGCGTCCCAATACTTTTGTCCATATAGCCAGTGAAAAACAAAGAAAAAAAAAACATCCTATTACCGTCTTCTAAATGGATTATTTTTCTTCCACCTAACATTTCTGATGAGGTCTTTTACCCATTGCTCCTCCGGCCTAGCACAAATCAGCCGACCTCCCCTCAGTTTGAACCTGAAGAGAAATAAACATTAGCATTCCTAAATCCTTATGTTTGGTACTTCTCTTTTTTTCTTCGTTTTTTATTTTTTAATTCCTTACACGACCGCAGAGAGATTACATCCTCCATCTTGCTTCTGTATTCGGAAACTGTCCACTCGTCTCTTGATGGCTACCTTAACCTCTCCAACATAGTTCAAGCAGCAGTCCTCATACGAGCCTACAGAGTGATACACACACACACACACACACACACACACACACACACACACACACACACACACACACCGAGAACATAGTAGGATTTAATGAGTAGGATTATAGTAAGAACAGCACACTGGATCTGGTTGTTTGTTAAGGTGTTGACGTCAAGGAAGATCAACTTCCCAATTCCTCAAAAAAAAAACAAAAAAAACGTAGCTTTCTATGCAATAGAACAGAACAAATATCATTTACACAGCGAAAACGAATGCGGCCAGATGCAAGCATATCCACTCCCACTCTTATTCAGTCTTTAGAAATGAATATAAAAGCTCACAATTGAACATCATGTACGCTATCATGCCTTTTTCCTTGAGTGAAAAGCAAACGTGTGCTCAATACTTAAGTAATTGCGGCTTGGCGCAGGTGCTGCTTATCACCCATTAGGAATGTCAGATTTACAAACACACTCGAGTTGCTATCATTTTGAACAGCTGTCTTAAGAGCACGACTTCCTGCAACTGCATTTGTTTGGATTAAAGGAACAAGAGATGTGGTAAACTGAGGAAAAGCTTTATAATCTTCCGAAAGTAAACTGTGCAGATATTTACCGAACTACATAAACATGAATGTTGCACAAGAAGTGTTTTCAATTGCATATAAAAACTCATAGAAAGAAGATAAGAGCCCTTCTGTGAATGCCGTAAACGATTCATGTAATCAGACATGTGTCATTTACCTTGTGCCAGGGTTTGGTAGAGGGCACAAAAGAACACGACGGAAACAAACAGGATGAAACGCATGACTGTGTTGCGAGGTGATGTCTCGTTCTGCAAGCACACAGAAAAGTCACATGCGCTGCTAATAAAGCTCAACAGATCCAGCATTTTCTAATATGCATTATTATTTGTATTTGTAACTTTAGATTAAATGAGTGTTAGAAATACAATAAAAGCAATCACAAGTTCAATAACATACAGATGTGCACTGTATATAAATAACACACGACACCACATGCATGCGGTACACATGTTTTATGAACGTCCGAAGTTCACTCTCAGTAACATGCATAGCCTGATCTGCATTGTTTCACTATTTCATTTAATACAAGCATTACATTCAGTATATTTTTACTACTTAGGTAAATAAAGCCATTGCGTAATTTTACAGCAATAGCAATTAAAGATTCACATGCAAGAAATCATCAGCAATAAACACACTCACATAGAATTCTTATAAAATCTATAGATAGGAAGCTGTGTGCAAAACTGGTGTAATTGTAATGTTCTTATTTATGAGATATTCACCTGAGGCAGTGTAGGCAATGAACAGAGATGATGTCTGGTCTCCTGGAGTCTGCTCACCTCTTCAAATGGTTCCCCTTTTATAAAGAGTCTAGCGGCGACACCTGAGACAAGAAGAGAACACACCCTCAGAGTGATACTTTCACTTTCCTGGTCAAAGTCATAATGTTTGGTGTTGTTTGCCAATTTTATCGGAGATGAGACTTCTTTCATATTTTATTGGTGGCTACTATAGCTGTAAAAAATGTTTTTAGCTGTGTTCATTTTTATACTTTGTGTCTGAATTTCATTTTTGGTAAACAAATTTTGTGTTTGTGTCAAATAATCTTTATTTATGGATTATATGCAGTGCCTGTCAAAAGCACAAACTAGTTAAATGATAAAAAATAAATTAATTGATGAATTTAAAAAAAAAAGGGCAATGAATGAGTGAAAGAACAATCTGTGGAGAGATGAGTACAGATTTGACATTGTTGGCTCTAATTGAAGAACTTATGTAAGACTGAATGTATTCAGAATTCCTTATACCCACAGTCAAACAAGGTGAAGCTGAACATTTTTTGGGTTGTGTTGGAACAGGAAAGGTTAAAGACTTGTTTGAAATGAATAAAGAACCAACTTTATTATAAAACGGGACCATGACCCGAATCATACATCCAATATTTGTTTTTTAGAGAGCAAACAGTCGGCTGGAGTGTAATCTATGATGGAATGCTCTGCCCAGTCACTGCACCTAAATCCAATTGAACTGCTCTGGGATGAACTGGATCACAAGGTCAGAAAGAAATCTTAATTCAGCTGAATGTTTGGAGAAACTAATTGTTCAGATGCCAATGTGTGTAAAGGGAGAATATTTTAATGAAAAATGAAGCTGAACATCTGTTCTTTTTATATCGTTTGGTCATAGTAAATCTTCCTAACATAACATGACCTAGTTTGTTGCATATAAACAAAGGGAACATGCCTGTGATTTAAAAAAACCATACAAGTTTAGGTGCTTATGACAAGCACTCAATATATTTATGTTTATACCTTTTTTTGGAAGCTTCACATGTGCTTTTTTTGAGCGTCCCATTCCACATTTAGACCTCAGTTGCTGTTATGATATCTTCCACTATTCTAGGAAGATGTTCCACTAGAGTTAGGATTTTCGTTAGATACACAATGTAGATAATGCTGCAGTGAAAAACTACATGGACCAATGTATTGGAATACCTGATGTTTCCAGCCATTATGTGGTTCTTCCCCAAACTGTTACCACAAAGTCAGAGGCACACAGCAATAATCTTTCTCTGAATTAACACAAATCTCAACAGCCACAATCCAAATCTAATGGAACATTTTCCCAGAAAAATAGAGATTATTATAACAACAAATTACAATGCGAAATGGTATGTTTAAAAAGAACATATGAATCTTTGTCAGGTGTCCAAGAACTTTTGTACACAAACTTTTATATTTTTATTTAAGTGTAATTTCTCAGTATCATTTCCACTTTCACTTAAATTGATATCCAACATGATTATATGCATTGCTGTACACAGAATCCTATAAAGTGTCAGTGGTGGGCAGTAAGGAAGTTAATGTAATTCTTTATTCTTTGAGTCGTATCTTTACTTTGCTGAAGAATTTTTATTTGAAGAAACTTTTACTTTAACTTCACTGCAATTGTAAAGTCAAATATCTGACTTTTTACTCAAATACATTTTGTGAAATCAGTCTTTTCTTTTTATCTATGAGTGGATAAAAAAGTAATCATGGACGATAGTGTTCTGTTTTCAACACGTTCTGATTGGCACTTGGTGGTATCTATATAGCATGAGCATACAGTTCAGCTTATTAATATAATTAAATTAAAACATTTTGTCTTGTGAAAAAAAATATAATAGGAATATTATAGCCATAGTAAATCATTGGATACTTGAAATAACTTTGGATAAGTATATTTAAAGGCAAATACTTTTACTCAAGTGAAAGTTTAAAGGGAGCACTTTTACATTTACTGGAGTAATATTTTACAGAGTATATCTTTACTTCAACTCAAGTACATGGTTTGTGTACTTCATCCACCACTGCATACTGCACAGTTTAATATCTGTGTATTTTATGGTTTGTAAACCATATTCTATAGTGAAAAATGCTTTGATTTTACATTATTTTCAAATTTCAAATGACAGTATTAGTAATAACGAAAAAAGCAAAATTTGAGAAATATAAATTAATTTCTTAAAAGCTCAGCATTTGGTATGTACTGTTTATGCTTTAGTGACAGTGTACAATTCAGCTGCAATATGGTTAACATGCACAAAATCAAACATTAAATAGAAATGTAAATAATATGGAGAAACCACAAAATACACAAATGTTAAATTGTAATTTTAAAACTTATGTGCTTATGTACTATATGATCTGTTGACTATGATGATGTCGAATTTATTATAAAAATCAGTTGTATTTCATCTGTTTAGCATTTTTTTAAATTACATTTACAAGCATTCTGTAAAGTATATGTCTTAAATGTTTGTCATGCTTTATATTTTTTCTTAATTTTCATAAAAATATACATTTTTCTTTACTTTATTTTAATAATATATTTTTTGATTGTAATATTTATTTTATTCTTTATAAATTTTGGATGTGTCTTTGTAGTTTTTTTTTTTCTAAATGATGGTAATACTATCCATAAAGACTCCCTATCTCTCCTTAAGATATTTTATATCCTCTACATCCTATATTTTACATCCCTATTTGGTAATGGTCAAAAAAATGCAGTTTTAGGTTTCAGAATATTTGATTCTTTTGACTCATAATTTATGGAGAGTTGGAGAAGTTATCAGACACCTTATGAGGCAATTTTATAGATATTAGCTAGAGCAAATGAACAGGAATCAAACAATTTGAGGAAAACTGCTGGCAATGTTTAAAACAGCGACAAAGAAGTGAAGTGGAAATATATAAATATATGAAAGAAATAGTAGTTACATAAAATTATTTTTCTCTTTATAAGCAAAAACCCTTTAAACTCAATTGTATAAATTAATTGCATATGGTTTTTGTGCTTTTTTTCCGATTTGTTTTTTTTTCCATTTTCGCTCATAATCACTCACAGACTCCGTGATATGTTTTCACAACAAACCACATGGCCGAAAGGTTCGAGGACTGCGTATTTATCAGGAGTGGCACTAAAAACATTGTATGAATATGAAATGCAATTTAGCAATTCTTCCAAATCTCTGCCAATTTTTATTTCAATCAGCACTCACTTCTTCATAAATAAACATTGCAAATAAGACTATATGGCAAACAATACATAATGCCATGTCAGAGCAGTAAAGTCTTTTAAAGTCCTCAAAGTCTTAGCAAAATGTAAGAAGGGGCAAAATGCGCTCAGATTATGAAGAGCCATTCACCTTTTGCCAGGCCTTACATAAGAGAAGTCATAGCTGTAATATAATGCATTAGGTAAACAAAAAAAAAGCTTTATAGAGAGTTTTTATGTAACTCAATCCCAGCAAACAGTGCTGTTTCGACTTGTCAGTGCTTTCATTTGTAATTTCTATCTAACTTTCACTGAGAAGTGTAACCATTATGTGATGAGCCAGGTCAGCATGTTCACATCTTCACATTTTCCAGCATGTCCTCTCTTGTAGAGGAGTGGGCTTTCCATGTTTATCATGCTTTAAGGCAAACAAGAAAGATTGAACTTTTTATTTTCATATCCCCAGGCTGTAACTTTAGCTTATTTCGGCTTTCTTGGATATCAGAATGCCCTTGAACCTACTTAGTACTCAGCAGATTCTACTGTGTTTGTAGCAAAGAAGGTTCTTTAACCCAGACCTCTAGAGTCTATAGTTTGCCTCATATTTAGTTGTAAATGTTGCATTGGCAATGTAACTGCTTCAGCCATATTAAAGTCATGTTGCATCTGTAGTCTGTCCTGGGAACCCTTTTTGCAAGGCAGTACTACAGCGAGTCTACTTGTTGACTGGGAGGAAACCAGAAAACCAAGAAGAAACCTACATGTATAAATCTCTTTATGCTCTTTTCTTATTTTTAGTTCTGTACTGCTCAAAGTTTCTGGATAAGACCAGGTGGATAATCTATGTTGTTAATTAAAATCTGGTGCACACCCCTATCAATTATGAGATTGTAGTTTTGCTGGTCACCAGGGATTTTTTTAATCTAAGTGATTATATTATGTCAATAGGACGCCTTTGGAAGCAACGCATTCAAGTTTTCATTTGCTTGCCCCTTTGCACAAAGCCAGCTCTATGAAGATATGGATTGCATGGGTTGGATTAGAAGATCTTGAGTGCCCTGCTATTGAGCTATGACCTAAAATTTATTGAAGACCTTTGGGATGAATTGAAATGTGGAATTCACCTCAGGCCGCCTCACCCTATATAAGTATCTGACTTTACTAACACCCATGTAGGTAAATAAGCACAAATCTCCACAAATACACTCCAAAATCTGGTACCAATCTACATCCATTTACCCCGAAGAGTGGAGGTTATCTATGACTGCAAATGGGAATTAAATGTGGATTGGGTTGTTCAAAAAGCACAAATGAATCTTATTGATCAGGTGTCCAACAACTTTTATTTGTATAGCAAATATAGTATAAAAATGGGTTGAATTTACACACATACAAGATAAAAAAAAATACATTGTAATATTTCGCCTTTGACCTTATCTCCCTTCATAGTAATATACTGTAGATATCCACTGAATCATTCTATTCAGTTTAAACATAGGCTTAGGCAAACAATCCTTTATTTATCATGAGTCAAGTCAAGTCAAGTCAAGTTTATTTGTATAGCGCTTTTCACAACAGACATTGTCTCAAAGCAGCTTGTTGTTCATGAGTCTATCATGAATCTTTAAACATCTGTAGGCCAAGTTTAGATTTATCTCAGGATAATAGCTGGTATAGTGGTGACATGAAATAATCTTCAAGCCATACTTTCTACCATCTACAACCTAAAATCAAAAGTGTTATGTTATTTGATATGTCACGTGTTTTACTGACAGATTTCTTTTTTTTTTAACATACAGTCATGTCCATAAGTATTTACACACCAGTGTCTTTGAACTCTTGCCTTGATACCAGTTGATTAGCCAGGTATCACCTAATTCCTTATTATGTTTTGATAAATTATGAGGATAAAAGGTCTGGAGTTGTTTCCAAGTGCTGATACTACATTTTTTTAGCTGTTCGATCTCTTACTATGAGGTTCGAACAGTTGTACATGCACGTGAAGGAAGCCATCATATCAGAATCTATAAGAGTGGTCAAATCAACAGTTTGGTATATTCTTATGAAAAAGAAATTAATGGGAAATTCATTTGGCAAAGGAAAATCTTTTACAACATCTAGCCCACAAAGTTTACAATCAATAAAAAAACATTCATGAATGTCAATACAGAGGTTAATACTTTACCTGAAGATGCAAACCACTGACCACCATTAAATAAATTTGATCAGACTGCTAGAAAACAGGAAAAAAGCAGGAAAAATCCTGCTTTAGCATGCATTAGGTCTTACTCTTTTTAACGTGATGCAGGAAACTTGACTTATATCGCAAACCAAGTGAACAATCAAATTTGTGCTCCCGAACTTATCTATGGATCTGATCATTCATACATCATAACAGAAAACTAACTGATTTTTTCCCTCTTTAATCAATATAAAAAGAGAATGCAGGTTTATTGTTAAAACCACAGAAAACAGCTAATAATGATTTGTGCCACAGGAGTGTGATTTGAAAAATGTGTAATTTCTCCTTTTTATACCATATACCATGCTTTTACGGTTTCTTTAAGGGTTTCTCATTACATTGTATTCTCAAATGCGCTTCTTTAGGCAGGAGTCGGAGCACCTTGTGCTCACAGGCTATTTTCTTTCTCAGGTTGGGTCATGTTCTGACAGTTGATGATATTTCTCAAATTTCATTTCATGTCTGTCATTTGTTTTGCAATGAGGCCTAATGTTTATGTTCAGGTCTCCCCTACTTTTCCTGTGATCACTGTAAATGACAGCAATTTCACTTCGGACAGGGTTTAAAGAAGTTGGCGATATGCTGCTGAAGTTTATACCCTCACATTTTGTTTTCAGCAGACCAGTGAAAAGTAACTGCCAGAATTATTTTCAGGAATTTTTGGCTTGACACTTTATTTAGACTTTCTTTTAAAGGGTCAACGCAGATTCTGAAAACACGTCCATGCTCGAGACATGTTGAGTGCCATGTTAAAACTCATTGAACTTATTCTTGCCCATGCTTTATCAATTGTTATTCATACTGTACAGTCTATGATTTTTAATCATAATTTTTGGCACAGCCCAGAATGTTCTTATACATTTTTGATAACTAGAACTGAAATTCAAAACATTAATACCAGGAAACTGTCTTTTTACATTTTTTTTTAGAGCGCCCATGATTACTTGCCTCAGCTCCTTGTTCTTAGCTGACAGAAGTGGACCATGATGTGCTCTATTGCTGTTGTTGCCCATCTACCTCAAGGTTTGACATTGTGAAGTTTTTAAAATGCTTTTGTGTAACACCACAGTTGAACAGAGTAGTATTGGCACATAGCTTCTCTATCAGCAGGAACCAGTCTATGAGTTATCTTTATCACAAAACAGTTTCTACCTACAGAATTACTGATCACTGGATGTTTTTCTTTTTACCATCCCGTCAAACTCATGTTCTGTGTATTCTGATGATTGATGTGACGCGCTAGGCTTGTATCGGCATGTGATGTAGCCACTTGTTTGGTTGCACCAGTAATTAATTGCATGAATGAACAGATGTACCACTGTTCCTAATAATGTGGAGTGTGAATGTATATTGTATAATAATATTTGGTGGGCAGCAATCAGCTCTGAAGGCATATGCATATAAATATGTTATAAAATTAGTCAGGACAGTGATGGGTTTGCTTAGGTGCCAGTAAGGAGGGCAATTGGAATGGTGAAGTGTGTGTTTTTTTTTTTTAATAAAGCACTGTATACTGTAATAAAATGTATAATAAAACTTTAATCCTTGTAGGCTAGGTGAAAAAAACTCCATTGTAGTTGTTAACGAGACACATTCCGTCAGATTTATCACACAAATTTGTACAAACTCTACATACACTGTTTAAAAATCAAAATCTGTAAAAGTTGGTAAGCTGTCTCTCTGGGGACTTGTTAAAGGTATCGGTGTAATGTGTCCATGTCAAAGTAAAATTGAAATGACCTATTTATAAATTATCAATAATTAGACAATGTCTGTAAAATCATATGCTCCTGCTTGGGTCTGTTTTATAAAAATAAAAAAAAGTCTGAATTAAAGCTCTCTTAGTCAAACATTCGTTTAAAATATCAGTATAGTCCTCTGTTACTCTTTTAACAGCCAGGGTCAGTGAGAATACTCTGGATAACTCTGTGCATTGATCTTAAAAAATGACTTGTTTTAACAAAATGGCTAAGTCATAAAAGAGCATTATATAAAAAATGCAAGAGTTTTTAATGTATAATAAACCCACTTTAGAAATAGTTTTATCCTGATCCAGATGCCTGTCTGGAAAATGCTTGGCGTAATGCAGGAATACACGCTGGGTAAGAAACCAGTACATTACATTTTTTTCATACACTTTCATATTCATATTTACAGCATTTAGAACAGAGGTCTCCATCCACCAGGTCATGACCCAGTACAAGTGAAAGAGGGTTTTTTGTTTTTGTTTGATTGCTGTTTTGGGAAATTCGACTTACTGGAGGAAACCCACATGTACACAAAAGGAACATGTGGAAAGAAAGACCCGGGCTCAGAAGAGTTGTTATTCATCATAATGAAAACAAATTCTTGTCTGTGTCTTTGGATATGGATAATAATTTCTGGCATATATTTGCAATTGCAATAACTCAAGTCAAGCAATTGTAAATAAAGAGTAAACCATGGTCTATACAATGGTTATTGTCACTTTTCCAACCATGCAGGGCCATAAATTTTTGTTTTTCCAAATCACTGCATATTGTTTGACACAGCAAGAATAGGAGATGGGAAAGTTGGCATCATCTACTCTTTTTCACACTCATGGTCATAGACATCATGAAGGATTAATTGCAGTGATTTAATGACAGTGAAAGCTCACAAAAAAAAGATCTCTGTTAAATGATGGTCTACTGCCAAGCACATTTGATGGTGCCTAAAAAAACATTCGTGAGCATTGTCCTCGACGTTCCATCAGTTGAAAGTCATTCAATACTCTCTCCCATATTTCTGCACAAAGCTGGTGATCAGCAAGTTATCAGGTGTGCTTTGGGGATCTGAGACTCAGAGTCTCGCCCTGAACATGAACATCTTTTTTTTTTTTCATATGATCTGTGAATGAACCATATCTCACAATAATTCTGTCAAAATGAAAAAAATATATTGACAGACAGATGAAAACAAAAGAGTACATAGCAAAAATTATAGAAATCCAAACCAAATATAAATATCCACTTGACAGATAAGATGACAAGAGGTATAAGGAGAAGAAAATAACATGGATAAAAGTGCTTAAAATTAAGGTGTGTGTGTGTGTGTGTGTGTGTGTGTGTGTGTGTGTGTGTGTGTGTGTGTGTGTGTGTGTGTGTGTGTGTATGTTTGGTTGTGTGTGCTCTTTCTACAACTATCATGTATCTTTAGTAAAAAAATAATAATAATGGACTAGACAATTGGACAATTGTTAACATGTAATAAATGCATGAATAAATGAATGAATGAATAAATGGATGGATGGATGATTGGATGGATGGATGGATGGATGGATGGATGGATGGATGAACAAAAGGAAGGAAGGAAGGAAGGAAGGAAGGAAGGAAGAAAACATAGTGACTTAATAGGGTAGATGGCTGTTCCTTTGATAAAATGTCAAAAGACATCATCATTTTATGCAAAAAAACAGGTTAAAAGGCAAAAACACTCAAGAATAGGACATGTAATGACTGAAAGAATGTTCTGTGGACAGATGTCTCTAATTTTTGGCTTTAACAGAGGAAATTTTGTAAGACGTATAAATGGAGAGCAAATTGTCTGACCCCCACAGTCAAACATTGAAAGCTTAATGATTTGGGGTTGTTTAGAAGCAGGGAAGGATAAAGACTTACTCTGGATGAAAAGAATACTGAAATACTGAACCGACATGGCTACCATTTTATACATTAACACCATGCAATTCTATCTGGACCATGGCTAATTGGAACCCACTTCACCATACAACAAGACAATGAGCCAAAGCATACATTATGTCCAAGCTGAAGTGTTATGTATCATAGAATGGCTTGTCCTGTCCCCTAAATTCTATTGAAATGCTCTGCCAATGGAATGGAAGATTTTTCAATAAAAAATGAATTTTAACATATATAAGTAGTCATTCAATTTAGATTATAGTTTGTTGCATATAAACAAAAGGAACATGCATTTTGTCTCTTAAAATTGATTTTAAACATTTTTCAAATGAAGTGATGTTCATGTAAAATTAAACCCAACAAACTACTTTTTAAAATAGTACTTTTCTTAAAATACTACATTAAGAATCTAGATCATAATCTAGATCAACAACACAGCTGTGCATTTTTCAGCCTGAGGTCACATATTTTCATGCAATTTTCCCAAACACAAACAAATCTGAGGCTAAAAAAAATATCACTGTGTTTTTTGTGGTAATACTATTCAGTTGGTCTATTTACCTGTCGTATAACTTGGCATATGTATAGTGAAATGCTTGATTTGCTCCTAAAACAAAGCATTACCTCAAACCAAAAGACATTTTGGCCATAGATAAAAGGCATGCACAGTGGCAGCTTGATGACATGATGAAGCTTTGAACTATATTCCTTCCTAGTAAGACATACTTACATACACTACACTGCACTTATATACACTACACTGAACTTGACAATAAAAACCTTTTATGACACTTATTTCTTTACTTAAGAACTTATTAACACTGATTCCCGTTGTTGAAAACATGCTTGGGCTCTGCCACAACACTCAGGGTCAAAATATGTCTCAGCTGGCAGTGCATTTGGTAAGTATTCATCTGTTTCCATCTTGTTATGTTGCAACCTGACCAGTTGCAGAGTCCCTGCTGCAAACAAAACAAAAAAAAACCCACAGCATGATGCTGCCGCCATCATGTTTCACTGTTAAGATTTTTGTGAGAGCTTTGTGCAGGTGATAAGCAGTGACCGATTTCATCCAGGCATAACATTTAGGATTGAGGCCAAACTGTTAAATCTAGGTTTTATTTGACCAGAAAATCTTGATTCACACAGTTTGAGAGTCCTTCAGTGGCCTTCGATGGGTTTTGCACTGAGAATTGGTGGAGGCTGCGGTGATGGTTGTTCTGCTGGTACTTTGTCTCATCTCTGCACATCTCTGGAGCCCAGTCAGAGTGACCATCGGATTCTTGGTCACATTTCTTACTAATTCCCTTTTTCTCCGATTGCTCAATTCGGCCAGGCAACCAGCTAGCAACCCTAGCCACACTTCTTCAATTTAAGAATTATGTGAGAAATTGTGACTGTGAGTCTGACATGGTTATCTGCAACACTGCAACCCACAGGGAACGGTTCAGGGAGTACAAAGGACTGATCCAGAACTTTATGGACTGGGGCCAACAAAGCTGCCATTAGATAAACATGGGAAAAACCAAAGAAGTGGTGGTGGATTTCTGTAGGCACAAACAAAATTCATTATAACCAGTGAACATTTAAGGAAAGGACATTGTGAGAGTGGATTCTTACAAACACCTGGGTGATCATCTTACAAATACCTGGCTGAACAGCAAACTGGACTGGACAGATAATACTGAGGAAATTTACAGTATAAGAAAAGGACAGAGCAGACTCTTTCTGCTGAGTAGACTTAAGTCTTTTGGAGTGCAGGGAGAGCTACTAAAGACCTTTTTGACTCTGTGGTGGCCTCAGACATATTTTATGGTGTGGTCTGCTGGTGCAGCAGCATATCTACTGCAGACAGGAAGAGACTGGACAAGCTGATCAGGGGGGCTAGCTCAGTCCTGGGGATTCTCCTGGACACTGTACAGGAGGTGGGAGAAAGGAGGATGGTAGCTTAACTATCATACTTGCTGGAGAACGACTCTCACCCCCTGTATGAGGCTGTTTCATCTCTGAGCAGTTTCTTTAGTGACAGACTGTTACATCCCAAGTGTCTGAAAGAGCGATACAGAAGGTCTTTTCTCCGATGTTAGAAGGGGTCGACCTGAGGGATAAAGGTGGGGCGGAGCCTGATCTCAGGTCGACCTGTCTGTCAAGACAGACGTGGTGTCATTAGAGCTTCCGTAGTTGGTCCAAAGCGATTCCCATAGTGAAACACCGAGCGAAGTTAGAAAAAGAACTGTTTAACTCTTCAATAATAACAATAACAAAGTTTTTTTAAGCAACACATGTGCAATGACAATAATTTTAAATCGTGCAATATTACCTGTGTGTAATATGTTTAATATCATAACTACTTACTCATTGTCTCTTTTTTTCTTCTTTTGTATTTATACATTTTGTTGTGTATATACTATATACTGTATTATGTTTCATATTCGCACATTTCTTTTTCTTTGCTGCTGTCTTACCATCTTAACTTATCTTATGAAGTTCACTGTGCTTTTGTAAATCTTCAGTGCAGCATCTTATTTTGTTGCTGTTCCCAGATATGTACCTTGCAATTGTTCTGTCTCTGCACCCTGCAGGTGGTTTATTTAACCTCGTGGCTTGGTTTTTGTTCTGATACAGTATATATGGATACGGCCTTCTGTAGAGAGTTTTGTGCCATTTCAAATAATGTCCAATCAATAAACATTTGCACAGGTGCACTCCAATCAAGGTGCAGAAACATCTCAGCAATGATATTTGAGTTTTTTGTATTTGAAAAAATGACAGACATTTCTAGAATTCTAGAGTGTAGATTAATGCAAAAAAATCAATTTGACCCGCTAATAGTATCAGGCTGCGACATAAAATAGGAAAAAGGTAATGCACTTTCTAAATGTGTGTATTTCTAAATAAACTTATATATAACTATATATATATGCATGGTTTGGTATGTGCCTCAGTTTTTAGGTCATAGTTCGGTTGAGGGGAACAAATGCTAAACAAAATTGCTTGTTGTTTTTTTTTTTTTTATTAATGCTATTTATTGTATATTATTAACATTTGTAAACATCAACAGTTTACATTTGTTTAGAAAATGTCTGCTGGGTAAATAATATATTATTTTATTTTATAATATTTTATAAAAAAAAATATGTATATATTTATTGAAATAAAATAGAATAAATCAATTTAATGCAATACACCTTTTTATTATATTGATTCTATTTAGTAATCAAGTAAATTGGCACATATTAAATTGATTAAATTAAGTAATTAAGTAAATGGAAAAATGTAATTAAATAGTTACCCCATTTGGGTAATGCAGTGTGTGTTTATGTGTGTGTGTGTGTGTGTGTGTGTGTGTGTGTGTGTGTGTGTGTGTGTGTGTGTTTGTTCTCTTAAGTATACGCCTAAATGCTTCTCTTTTTCATCACTATTGGCATTCTATAAATGTTTTCCTATTATGCATTAATATGCAGCTACAATCCTATTCCACAGTGAGGTGGTTATAATAAATTCAAAATTGTATATAAGCTGTTTACAGAAACTATAAGTACAAAGTAAAACTGCATTTAAATCTATTTTTAGAGATTTATTATATAAACTATATAAAGTTATACATAAAGATATATGTCTGCATTTATCTTTTCCATCAACTGCTTTCACAACTAGATAGTACCTGCCATTGATTAGCAAACAGTCAGCAGCCATCATTCCATACTTTTCTTTCATTTGTGATGGAGTTACTCTTCTGAACATGTGAGTACATGGGCTTTGCCTTTGCCTGAGGGATGTGTCAAATGTGACGCGCTTATGCTGTTAACTCTAAGAAGCATATCCTTATCACATACACTTAATCCCTTTCTCTCTTCCTTTCTTTTCGTTCTTGGGTGCAAATACAGAAATGCCAGAGTATCTCAAGAAGATTTATGAGTTTCCTTTCAAGTGCAAGCATTTTAAGTATTGCATAAAAAAAACTTTAATTAATTTTACACAACTAAATAAGAACATTCTGCTACAAGCTAATACGATTAGTCATTGATCCATTTTTGGTTACGACTTTTGACCTACTCATGGTCATAGTGGAACATGGGAACACTGGATACATGCAAATCAGTTCCTTTAGAGTCTTGAAAGCAAAACCAATTAATTTACACAAACTTTCGAGCACTAAACAGACAGAATCATGCCCTAATATGTGCCCCAGAGCTTCCTATTCAATCTGTGGGGCATGTTCTGAAAAGTTGTTGCTAATTACTTACTTCCTGTTTTTTTTCTAATTCCATAAGCATATGACTTTTACCTTTTGCTATTCACTCAACTTTGCTGTTAACTTTGACCATGCTCTGACTATTTTGCTACAACCTGTTTGACTAATTTTTTATTCTATTCATTATTTTTGGACTTTACTCCCTCTCTTTCTTTCTCTCTCTCTCGTTTTCTTTCTCGGACAAGCTACAGTACACATTCTCCTGATATACAAGTGATACTGTTTTCTTTTTGCACCTGTATGATTCATCCTGAAGCGCTTCCTCTGGATCGAGGTTTCTTTAATTGGAGACTCCACATGAACAGCAAGAAGGTTCCATTAGGTTACTGTTAAGGGTTAAACTCAAGAACCATGAAAATTGATTGAGCCTGTAATTAATACAAACAACCTGCTCTAATGACTTTGGGCAGCAATTACCATGTACAGTTTTACAATGTGTCCAACTGCTAACACCCGCAACTATGATAGATCTCACAGATGTCAAACAGATGAGGGTGGGTTCCCTTTTGAGTCTGGATCCTCTCAAATATTTTTCTTCATACCATCTCAGGGAGTTTTTTTTCTCACCACTGTCTCCTCTGGTTTACTGAGTACAGATAGCATTATAAGTTATTATTAATTATTTTAAACTGAATTAATTTTTTGGATTATTATTAACTATTTCAATTAAATAAACTCTTCATCTAATTAATAACCATATGTGGTCTATTACAGCAGGCTTAGGCTATTGGATGTAGTTAATGCTGTGCAGGCACGCTAATAGTTCATATCAGTCATTCTATCTGATGCAGATTTCTAAGCTCTCTCTCTCTCTCTCTCTCTCTCTCTCTCTCTCTCTCTTTCTCTCTCTCTCTCTCTTTCTCTCTAGCTCTATTGCAGCTGGTGTTCTCTAAAAGAATTTAATGCAGTCATGTGGCACCTTTGATTGAAAAAGGATACTGCTTGATTCACTCCCATTTGCTCCCAAAACATCATGATACTCTTTTTTAGATTTTTTTTTAACGACAACATTGTTTAAAAAAGCAATGTAAAAAAAGTAATGTTTTTACAATGTAAAAAAAACAAGCATTACTGTAGAGATTGCTGTAAATAAAATTATAGTATTACCCAAGAACCCCCTGGCTCTCTCTTTAGCTCTATTGCCGGTAAATTCTGCATTTATTTTTTATTAGGTCGTTTTTTTTTACATTGTATGTTTTGGCACCATTACAGAAATCATTAAAAAAAAGTAAAAAAATAAATAAATAAATCCCCAACATGTCAATACACAGAATATCACAGTTTCGTTTTCTTGTAGCTGAAACCTAAAGATCTACTAAAATCTTTGCTTTGCATGTGCCTTGTACTTATGCATAGATCCTTGTTATAAAGGTTGTTCAAAAATACTAAATAAGTATTTAAGTACAGTAAAATGTCAGTATTCTACAAAGAATAAAAAATGAAACTATTATGATTAAAAAATGTGTGTTTGTATGCATTTTTATTTCATTTACTTTCAATTTAGACGAATTTAAAGGTCACTCTTACAAAGTTTACATAATAATAATAATAATAATAATAATAATAATAATAATAATAAAAGGTTCTGGAAGATCTAGATGCACATTTTGTTAAGTGTTTTAGACATACAAAATATATAATTAATAAATACAAATGTAAAAAGACTAATCGAATATAAATAATAAGTATATTGACTACATATAGACACTACATATAGAAGCAAAATACTTCTGTTTCTAAATGACTTGCTTTTACCAAGCTTTACCTTTTTATACCTATTTAGAAAGATTTAGAAAGAAACATGTCCTAATTCCCAGATTTTATATGAAAATTCCTCCATCCTACACTTATTTAAAACAACAGTCTGTGCTGGGGTTTTCGTTTTGTTGTTGTTATTTGTTTTTGTTTTGGTTAAACAATTATTTTTATTAAATTGTAAAATAGACATTTTAATTCAAACAGAATAAATTATTTTTTTTAAGTATGCAAATTATGCACATTGAATTAATGAAGCCAGATTTACATAAATACATGTACAACTTATTGCAATTTCAAGTTATTTTAACTGTTTACTGTTTTATCAATTTGATGGATAGATAGATAGATAGATAGATAGATAGATAGATAGATAGATAGATAGATAGATAGATAGATAGATAGAAATAATAATAATAATAATAATAATAATAATAATAATAATAATAATAATAATAATAATAATAATAATAATAAAACACTGTTTTATGTACATGATGATTGTATATACAGGTGGAAACTTGAGTAACTGCAGAAAAGGTGCACCAGGAAAGTTTTAATATTAATGAAATGAGAAAAAGAAAGTACATGATCACATCAGTGCCATCAGGTGGACGACCTAAGAGACTGTAGATAAAGATGTATATACACTTCTTTTTTCATATATATCTTTATATATTTTATATAGTTTATACTTTTTCTTGGTATATATTTTTTCCCATCCTATTCCCTCATGCCAGACCGTCGTTAAAAAGCATTTCGCTGCATGTCGTACTCTGTGTGTATGTGTATGTGACAAATAAATTCTGATTTGATGTGAAATACAGAAACAAAAAAATTACAGCATACTTTATTAATATAATAATAATAAAAAATAACTATGAATATGCATTTGGGATAGTAAGATTCACTGATTTGCATCAGTGCATCGGCATAAAAGTAAATGATGTGTTGCATCAATTTAAAAAAGTGTGCATCGAATACAAGTCCAATGCGTAATTTTTAACAAATATATATATATTTATATATTTTTTGTATACTTTTATTATTCTGAAAATGACATAATTTGTGACCAATATTTGATATGAATATGACCCATCACAACACTACAGAGACTGAGGTGTGTCCTAAGAGTCACATAGAATAGAGATTAACATGGCAGAGGTAGAGCTTCAATTTCCTGGAGACAAAACGGGAAAATAACAACTGCTTTTATTTAAAACAATTTTTTTTTTTTTTTTTTTTTTTTTTTGCACAAAAAAGGCCTGTTTGTTAAAGAGTCATGCATTGGCAGTCAGTATACAGAAAAATTATTTGCTGTCTGTCTGAACCATAAAAATAACATTTTACCAAAGAAATCAAATTTTTGCATTGCATCGTATTGCATTGAATCGTATTGTGTTGAAGGGTGAATCGTATCGTAACGCATCAGTAGCTGCTTCATGTGTTTACTATCGTATGGTAATATATAATTTATCATTACCACCATTAGGTGGTGCCATTCTGCAAGTCTACATAGAACCCTAGATGTTTGAACGGCCTGCGCGGGATACATTGCCAGACGTTTTATTATTAACCACATCCCCAATATACATATTAACTTAGATGGTTAATAATGAAGCGACTGGCAATGTATTCCGCGTAGGTCGTACAAACGTCTAGGGTTCTATGTAGACTTGTAGAATGGCACCACCTAATGGTGGTAATGATAAATGCACACCTCTTAGAAATACTGTATGTGAAGCGCGCCTTTCTATTGTAAACAAAAACAGAACATTGTAATAAAAAAAGCACAAATGTTAAATACAAAACTTTGAAACGAAAAAGCCAAAAAAGAAGATTAGATTAAGAATAAAATAAGGAAAGGAGCAAAATAGAGATAATATCAATATAACTAAATAATCTGTGTGCACGTTGTAAAAGAAAATCCATATATTGAATAGAATATAATATTTAAACTGTAAACAATACATAACAATATTTTTTTTTTATAAGAAAGAAAAACGGTAGGGTCTATAAACGTCACTTTCGTTCCTAGCTTTTGTTTCAGTGCTAGAAATAACGCCCGTGTGCCGCGGTGCATTGTGGGTGTGCGCGGAGAAGTAAAATGGCGGACTTGGCGAACGAAGGTAGGCAAATGGGGCGAAACAGCGGAGCCACTAAACCCACAAATAAACGCCTTTGAGACTTGTATAAGCACGTGTGCGTGTGTTGTAAGAGTGGCGTGTTTTAGTTTGTAAGATTCGGGGTTGGTTTTATTGAGCCGGCTGTACATTTGGAGGGAATGTTTTAACTAGCATGGTTAGCGATAACCTGGTTAGCTAGCAGAGGTGTTAGCTGTAGCGCTGGTTAAACAGCCTCTACGGGAGCTAGCTAATGTTCCGGGCCTTTCTGGTTTCTTTGATTTTTTTAGGCGGGTTCGGCTCTTTCACTAGTTTCACACTTATATTTATTTATTTGCTTCTTTGTAGGAACACAGCCGCACTTTTAATGGCAGACTCGCACGACTGAAAGCTTCGTAAATAAATCGTGTGTGGTTTTATCATTTATATTTATTATTTAGCGATGAATCGGTGATGGCAGCTCCGGTTGAGTAAGTGCACGCTTTCTAACCAAGCAGAGCTTTATGGATTATGATTGTGGAGTATGATTGTTGTCAGGCATCAGTGGTTCTGCTCTATTGTTGCTTTTGTGTTATTTTGTAATCTGACTCAATAGACAGGATTGCTCGCTTAGCTCTAAGCTAACGTTAGCTGGAGTCATCGATGTGCACTTGATCAAACGAATACTCATATCTCTACCTCTTGACCATCTCCAACTCCACAGGTCAGAGGAAATGATGGTATTTAGTGAGCATTTAGATATATTATATACACCGATCGGGCATAACTTTGACATTAACCTTATGACCGGTGAATTGATTATCTCTTCATAATGGCATGGCAACAATGAACATTTTGTCCTCAAAGTCGATGTGTTAGAAGCAGGAAAAATGGGCAAGCGTAAGGAATTCAGTGAGTTTGACATTGTGATTGCTAGACGACTGGGTCAGAGCATCTACACAACTGCAGCTCTTGGCTGTTCCTGGTATGCAGTGGTCAGTATCAATCTAAAGTGGTCCAAGGAAGGTACAGTGGTGAACCAGTGACCAGGTTTATGGATGCACATGAGGAGCGAAGGCTGACCCATGTGGTCCGATCCAACAGACGAGCTCCTCTATCTTAAATTGCTGAATAAGTAAATGCTGGTAAAGCTCGAAGGGTCAAGACTGGTATGGCAGCAAATGCGGGACCGACACAATATTAGGCAGGTGATCATAATGTTACGCCTGGTCAGTGTACATGCATATATACAGTATCAGTCAAATGTCAAAAAACTTCATCTTCAGTGTGTGTGTTTGTTTGTTTGTTTGGTTTTCCTTTATTTGGATTATTATCAACATTGCACATTTAATACTGAAGGGAGCCAAACTATGCAATAACGCGCATAGACTTATGTATTAAACAAGCACCCAGGATATGTTTCATATTTTAGATTGTCTGAAGTAGCAAGATGTAGCTTTGACAGCTTGGCAAACCCGTTGAATTCTCTCGAGATGCACGAGGAAGTCACCTGGAATAGTTTTTAGCTCACAGGTCTGCCTTATCAAGAGTTTATTTGTAACACTTGTGTGTTTAGACCATCAGTTGTCTGCACAAGAGGAAACGCTGAGTTCAGAGTTAGTAGCCCTATTAGTGCTACTTCGAACTTCTGTACCAGTAGTTACATTTGTCTGCTAAATGCCGCAAATGTAAATGTACCAAAAAATGTTACGGCAAGAAACGCTTCACAGTTAAGTCAAGAGAAAGGACAGTTCATCATTACTTCAAGAGTTGGAGGTCAGTCAATCTGATCACTTTAAATGTATCCCCAAACATCGTCACCGAAGCCATCAAAAACACTATGATGAAACAGGTTCTTATGAAGACCTGTGGAGGAAAGGAAGACGAAGAGCTACCTCTCCTGCAGAAAATACGTTTGAGAATTACCAGCCTAAGAAACTTTAAAAGAACAGCAAGCAGAAGAAACATTATTGTGCCATTACACTTGGGGCCAAAAGGGCCAAAACTGTCCTTTGGTCTGAGTCCAAATGCTAGATTTTTGGTTCTAGCTGCTGTCATTTTAGACGTAGAGAGCTTGAACGGACACTTTCCAAATTTCTGGTTCCCACTCTGAAACTTGGAGGAGGAGGTGTGATGATGTGGTGGTGCAATGCTGGTGACACTGTTAATGATTTATAATTGAGGGCACACTCAACCAGCATGGCTACCACAGCATTTTCCAGCAACATGCCGTCCCATCTGGTTTGCACATAGTGGGACCATCATTTATTTTTATGAACAGGACAATGACCTCAAACACACCTCTAGGGTATTTAAGAGCTATTCATTTAGGAAGGAGAGTGATGGAGTGCTGCATCAGATGACCAGGTTTTCACAATCACCCAGTCTAAATTTAGTTGAGATGTTTTAGGATGAGTTGGACCGGAGAGTGAATGAAAATCAGCCAACAAGCACTCAAGAACTCTGGGAACTTTCATTCCAGGTGACTACATCATGAGGCTGACTGAGAGAATGCCAAAAATGTGCAAATCTGTCAGCAAAGCAATGGGTGGCTACTTTGAAGAAAATATCATTTAACTCTGTTTCGTTTACAACAATTCCATAGATGTTTTTTCATAGTTTGGATTTCTTCAGTATTTATGTACAGTGTGGATAAAACAAATAACACTGAAGGAGAAGGCGTGTCCAAACATTTGACTGGTACTGAGTATATATAGTAATAGAGAATATATTAATACATTCTAATTAGGGTATAATGAAAATCCAGGCATTTTTGCACAAAGGTTAGTTGAGATCACGTGGCAGGTTGAGATCTCTCTGGGAACTTGTTTGAAAGCTACTGCTTGGTGCTTATCGTTGTAACTTCCTTGCATTTGCTATGGAAATGTGCTTTCTTGTTCATTTAATTGGTTTTTTCCTGCTCATGATTAAAAAATATTTTTTTGTGCACAGTTCATTCATTTCTTGTGTGAGTAAATTTTTGCATAACTTTAAGACCTTGTAATCTAAGTACTGCATTTGACCTGTGGCTATCAGCATCTCCTTTACAGGCCAGTGCGCTGTAATGTTAGTTACTTGGGTAATGAACATTAATGCTGCTAAATCGGGCAGAGTGTAATGAAAACGCTTTCGCACATGCAGCTCTGGATTCATTACTTTGTGGTGAGGTCATTTTTTTTTTGCATTGGCCAGTCTTAAAAAGTATTGCTGCAATATTATTGACTGCTTCTATGTATGGTGATTGAAAGGCTTTGTGTCTGGTGGTAGGAAATCGATAAACCAGTGCCTACTGGGCATCCAGAAACTACACTATATTAACAATAGTACCTGACTTTCTCTGCCAAATGTGGTTCTTTCCCCTAGATTGTTTACACAAAGTTGAAGTCACACAATTGTATATGATGTATTTGATTTGATGCAACACAATTTGTGCCTTTACTTAAACTATGAGCCGAACCCGTTCCAGCATGACATTGCTTCTGTTCATAAAGCAAGCTCCATGAAGATATTGTTTACATCAGTTGGAGTGGAAGATCTTGAGTGGCCTGCTACAGAGCTCTGACCTCAACTCTGTTGAACATTGTGGGATAAATTGGAACGCTGACTGCACCCCACACCATCTCACCCTACAGCAGTATCTGACTTTTCTAACACCCTTGTAGCTAAATGAGCACAAATCTCCACAAGCACACTCCAAAATCTAGTGGAACATCTTCCCAGTTGAATGGAGATTATTATAACTGCAAACGGGGACTAAATGTTGAATGGTGCATTTAAAAAGCCAATGCCAATCTATGGGCAGGTGTCCACAAACTTACGCTCATATAGGGTTTCTTTCATGGAAGTGCCTATCCAGGAGACAAGTCAACACCTACTGTTAATTTTTATTTTTGGTTTGCATTAAAAGCAACACTGAAGAAATTTGACGAAAAATGTATCCAGAGTATTTTGGTGAAATCTGAATCTAGTCCAAAAGATTCTTATGGTGAGAATCTTTTATTTTATTTTTTTTGTTAACGTCACACTAACTGTGTTTGCACAGTCTGATTCAGAGTAAAATTACTAATAAAAACCCCCCACCAACGAATGTTCACAGCGGGGCCATGCATGTCTGAAAATAGGGTGGTAGGTGGAATAAAATGAATGTCACTTTTATGAGATTGTTGATTTGGTGATATCTAATTTTATAAACTTTTGTTAAAAAAAAAAAAGCTTTGCTTGCATACTCGTGTTAGCTAGTCTTTGAATGTAACCTTTTGGTTTCTTTCATTTATGAACGTGAAAGCCCAGTATTCAAACTTCGTTCAGTTGATTTGACTGCTTGAACCTGGGTTGCCTAAAGAATTTATTTACCGATTAAAGATGCAAGTTTCTAAACTGATCTCTAGGCACAAACTCGGCTAAAGGGCAGAGCTGTTGTGCTGCAGAAGTGTAATAGTTCCTGCTATTTGTACTTACATGCATGATTTGTAAATGAATGCTTGATGAAATGCCCACAACCTGGTTGTGTATGTAACCGTTTATTTCATTTACTCCGCATTTCCTGTGCTCGGCGAACGGTACACGAAAAAAAAAAAAAACGTATGTGAAGTGTAGCAGCAAACAAAAGTATCAGTTTCGCTCTGAATCTGATAACTTGAGTAATAGTTGTAAAAGTGTTCGAAAGTGCTATGCTGAGATGTAGGCATGCCGGTTATTTGATTAGCGAGCTGTCAAAAGGCAGCAGTGTGCAAACTCGTCTGTCTACTTTCAAATGGCATGGTCTTAGTGCCAGTTAGTGTCCTAGGTAATAAAAACACCATCCACCCCAACACCTTTGTTTACCAGTAGAGGTATATTAACATTTGTTTTCCAATGTAACTTCGGATTCTGGTGTAGTAGGTTCTTATGGTGTTTCTCCTTGCTCGTAGGTAATTTTAGAAAGCTTTTACTCTTTGCAGAGCCGCAAGATTGAGGTTTTTTTAAGCATGACATTGGTGAGACCAGTAAAACCAGGAAGATCAAATCTTTAACACACAGTGTAGTATTTTATGCAGTGTATTTAAAAAGGTTCTTAACACATAAATATGCAAGTTTTTATGATCTTAAAATGAAACCAAAATAAATCATGTCTCCACCTTGTGATAACCAATTAAATCAAGGGGAAAACAAGTTGACATTTCCGTATTTAACACAATAACACCTTAGCTCAAATTTGTATAATGGGACACGTGACAGTGACTTAACCAATCATATGCAAACTCCTGTGCAAAAGTCATGCAACAGTTATCAATAAAGTGATTTGGGTGCAGCTAAAGATATTTCTGTAGGATTTTCTTGACGTCTTTGTTTTGTCCGATGGCCAAAGAGTTTGCAATTTACGAAGACGATTTCACCAGTGAACAGTATCATTCAGGGGAACACCGTGAGACCATCAACATGTCAAGAAAATGGGATTTCAAAGTGACATGGCCAAGAACAGGACGAAAACTTATCAAGGAGGCAGCCAAGAGTCCAACAGCAAAGTTGAAGGAGCTGCAAGAAAATGTACAATTACTAGTTATTTCCTGTTTTCTGCAGCAATCACTTATGTTCTTCACATGTATGAGCTGTAGGGTCGGATAGACCTTGAGTTTAACAAAAACCCATCCATGCCTGCATAAATCATGCCCAACCAAGCAGAAAAATATGTAACGGTCTGCTGAGACCAAGACGAACCCCACGTTTTTGAACTTAAGATACGTTGATGCTAAATCATGAAATCGTAGCCCAAAGAGCACCATGTCCTTGGAGAAGCATGATTGTGGCAACGTTATGCTATTAGACTGCTTTCCTTCAGCAAAAACTTGGGCTTTATTCGAATAAATCTCCAAGTATTAATATATTTACACCACTCTGTTAGACTGTTAGAACAATTTCACTTTTCCAGGATGCTTATGATCAAATCCAAGTCAAAAAGGTTTGGAGGCTTGTCCAAGGTGGATCTGACCTCAAAATTGTTTTATAAGCAAAAATGATGCCATTACAAAGTATTTTAGGGCTGTCCCTGAACTGTGGTGTAACTGAGTTGATGCTGTAATTATTTATTTATTTTTATGTCTTAAAAGTGAAACAGCTTGCGGTTAGATTTTACTTGCTTCTATAGTGCATTAAAGGTGGAGATCTGGAGGTCTGCATTTATAACATGGTGGCTATACTTTTATATCTACTCTATAACCTTAAGGATGCCATTAACGCTGTTCCATGTGGTATTGATGGGTAGCTAAATTTGAGCTAAACCTCATAAAGCAGCAGATACCAATAATCTTCAAGTCAAGTTTATTTCTATATCGCTTTTCACAACAGACATTGTTTCAAAGCAGCTTTACAGAAATCAACAGTCAAGGTGGATGGTGTGCATTTATCCCTGATGACCAGCTGTGGCAAGGATGTTATGAGGAGGAAACCTTGAGAGGAACCAGACTCAAAAGGGGAACCCATCCTCATTTGGGTGACATCAAGAGTTTGATCATAGACATCAAGAGTTTGATCATAGACATCAAGAGTTTGATCATAGACATCAAGAGTTTGATCATGATCGTCTGTGTGCAAGATGTCGCTGAAATTTATGTGGAATTGCAACAAGCTTTTGAAATGAGATTCTTCCAATGTCTTGTTAATCGTATATGACACGATGGTTTGAGCAATTCTATGGTGTGTAGTCTAAAATTGTTCAATCCCCCCCTGCCCATTTATATTAATGCCTTTGTGTCTTTTAGTTCCTTTTTTTCTTCTTCTTCTTTGTTTTTTATTTTTTTTGTCTGACACATAAAAATGCACAACACACAAAACGCAACATATTTCGTCCCATCCTGTGGAGATGCTATAAAATAGAGACTGGAAGAAAGTAGCAGATATTTTTGGGTTCTCTGGACATTGTATGTTGCTAGTAAAATTTCTTTGCTTACTTTTGCTAAGTGAATAAGAGGCACTTATTTACATATGGTTATTTTACAATTAGTTAGTTTTGGAAGCTATATAACTGTTTGTCACAAGAGACTGGTCACTTGCTAGTTTAAACATAAGTTAATTTTATATATTTATCGGCAGCTACCTGCCTAATATTTTGTAGGTTCCCCTTCTGCTGCCAGAACTGCGCTTCGCTTACTGGCATCAATATGTTGGCAACGGATCCTTCCAGTTCTAGAAATTAAGAAATGCTGATTTTTCTTCAAACCATTTGTGAACTATTATGTAGTGTGGAAGAGCATGTCAATAAGGAATATTGTTGACATGAAGGGGTATACTTGGACTTCAACAATGTTTAGGTAGCTGAAAAGTCTACAAGAAGTCCAGTACCCAAGGATTCTGAGCCGAACATTGTCCTGAGAAATCACTTTTCCTTTGTTGGCTTACAGTTTGTGCCACAGTAGCTCTTCTGTGTGATATGGATTAGACTAGCTGGCCTTTGCCATGACTCGGGTTGCCGGTTTACCAGTTGTTTTTCTTTGGGCCTCTTTTGCTATGTACTTCCACAAGGTCTGCTGTGTTGGAGATGCTCTGACCCAGTTGTCCAACGATCACAATTAAGCCATTGTCATGGTCTCACAGATTCTTACGTTCATCCAATTTTTGTTTCCAGTATATCAGTTTTGATCATTGATAGTTCACTTGCTGTGTGATTTATATCCCATCTCTTGACAAATGTCACTGTAACAATCTCATCAATGTTGTTCACTCCATGTTAATGTGTTTAATGGTGTGTGTGTTCTGTATCTGTAGTATACACAAACGGGCATTGCTGGGATTTTTGTTCTCGTCTACATTTACACTAAGCCACATTGACTGAGCCTGGTCATTTATTCTCAGCTTTCATTTACAGCAGTTACAGCAACAGATGTATTACTACTGCTGTTAAAAATAACAGAGGGTCAGGTTGATCATGTGTCTTTGTTTATTTACAAATGTGACGTGTACTCTAATCCCTCTTAACCATGCCAGAGTTTTATTAGGACCATGGGTCATTTCAAGTGCGTTCAAAAAGAAAAAGGTTCACTTTAGAAGTTACTAGTTGAAGTTTTAATTGTTAAGTGGTTGTGATCTATGGAGTATAAAGTTTAAACAATTAGGCATTTGTCTGCTGCATTACAGCCAAAAATCTGCGTTAAATGCATAATCAATAGAAAGCTGATATTGTTAATTTCCACAATACTCATGATCACATTTGTTGATTACACCCCTATTAGTATTTGCGATTTAAAAATGTTCTTCGAAAGTTCGACAGTTGAGTTGCTCACATTACATAATATCACAAATTAATTTTGCATCCAAGTGGCTGCCCTCCAAACCCCCTCTTCCCTCTAAGTTCACCAATTTGTGAAATCTGAGAACATTTAGCAGAGCTCCAGCTCTGTCAAGCATGTTTTCTCTGATAAATGAAGGTGCAAGTACGGCAGTGCGAGTGTTTTTTTTTTCTTATTGTTTGCATCAAAGAAAAAATAAATTTGGTGATTCTTTCAAGCGAAGGAACATGTAGTCTGTATGCGTTATGTGAGACATTGCAACCTGAACACACCCTATTCATGGAACAACTGATGACAAGGCAAAAGAAGGAGTGTTAAATGATGTATCCGATTTTCTGAGTCATGTTTGGTGCACTCTGCTTGACCTGTCTGCATTTATGTTATGACTATAGACATGAAATATGTTAATTCGTCAAATGATGATAAACCCGATCCTTTTTTTTTTTTTGAAGGAGAGAAGCCTGCCATAGCTCCTCCAGTGTTCGTGTTTCAAAAGGACAAGGCACAGAAGGTAGGTCTGATTGTTGATTACTTCATATCGCTCTCTATCTATTTATCTATCTATTCATCTCTTGAGCGCTCTCTCTCTCTCTTTCTCTACCTGTCTGTCTATGCTGCATGGAGAGATGGACGGGTTTATGTTTTAAAGCCTGGATGCTCTCATAGTTGCTCTTGCCACAGATCTATGTGATCTCCACATGGATACTTTATGTAAATCTATTTAGCCACAATGACTTGCCTAACAAATTAGTTTGGCGAAGTGGACTTTACTTCGAGCCTGGTGATTAATTAGAGTTTGCTTTTGGTTTAATTTATTATAATTTGAGCTCAGGAAGGTTGATGGTGCAGGCAATTTGACACCCAGTGTAATATAAATTTTGTTTGTTCAAAGAAGTTATGGTTATGACCCTGTTAAAGTCTGTAGCGTTTTACTGGTCATGGCTTGTTGCATAGGTTGCTTTCGAAGCTGAATTTAATGGTGTCTAAATTATAAATAAAATCAATATCACGCAGAGGTTCCAATGCATCCCAGAGGGTATTTTCAGTTTAATAACAGTCAGCATGTGAACTGCATGTAAAGTGGTCCCAATGATCAGAAGCAACAACAAAAAAAAAGTGATTACTTTCCAGCCAGCAGAGGAATCTGTTCTGAATTTGGGAAGTTGTGGTAATCCATTGCCACCACTGTCACCCATTACCATGGCAAGAAACCCATGCTGGGATTAGCAAGCAGCAGGGAGTTATATGCCAGAGTTTGTTTGTTTTGTTCTTTTTGTCGGATTAAAAAAGGTGATTTTTGACTTGAATGATGGTGGTACTGTTTGTGCTGTGGCCTCATCAGCCAATGGAACTGTACCTATGGTGACAAGATGGACCAGCTCAGCAGGGGGGATCATCACCACACAGTACGATCCAAATTCAGCTGACTGTTGGCACAGTTGACCGTATGGGACTAAGCAACACTTACTCAGTTTTAGTTACTAGCAGGAAGGTAATAATTGGCTTGTACTGTGATTTATTTAGCTTATGCATATTTATAGATGTTGGTTTTTTGGCCAGGTGACAATTCGGTTGTTTTTTTATTTGATTTCCTTGTCGGGAACCATATTAATTACCATATTATAGTTATTATTATGGCCCTGCTGTGTAGATGGTTGATAGGAGCATAATATCTGGAAATGTGTTTGCAATCTTTTTTGCAGACTTGCAATTAGATGTTGTAGTTTATTTGTCTCTAATGCATGATTTTCTCCTTTCCAGCGATCTGCTGATGGGTCCAGTGCAGAGGATGGGGACGGTATGTCTGCTTTATTATCGGCTTCATCTTAAGGCATCTTTTCAGTTGCATGCTGCATTGTGTTTAAAGCAATGATCTTGAGTCAGGATGTCCCAATTGTCTTCTTAACAACTATTTGTTTAAAGAGGGCGACATTGAAAAACCCAAAGGAATCCTTGACCACTCCAGTCAAATTGGCCATGCAAAGTATAAAGGCAATATAATAGATCCAGATTAAAAGTGAGGCGCTTAATGGATAGTTGTTTGTAATGTAGAATGTTTTATCAGTCCAGTAGATGGGATCCTTTTTTTTAGTCTGGTTCCTCTCAAGGTTTCTTCTTATCACTAGGGATAAACCTTTGGGACTAATTTAAGATGCTAAAGTTTATACTTGCAATCTGCTAACAATCAACTAATTGGATCCTGAAATTGGGTCTGGTTTAATGCTATGCACGCCTCTTGTATAAATGTATGTAATGCTGCCATTATATTGGATTTGTCTTGTCTTTAGATTCAGACAGGGAGGACGGAGAATACTGTCCTCCAGTGAAGAGAGAGAGAACCTCGTCTTTAACACAGTTCCCACCTGCGCATTCAGGTAACGCAACGACTGTAACATCACTCGGATAAACTCATGATGTAATTTGATGTTTTGCTGCTCTTGTACAGTCTGACAGCCACGATGTGGATTTATGTAAATGTCATACAAATGCAAATATTGACCTGTCATCGAGGAGCATCTTAATTCTTTCAGTTGTGTTTCTTCTCTACATTGCTACATGCTACTTGGCACTTCAGCTGTGTGTTATTCTGATGTGACTTCAGTTTGGTGCCGACGGTTAGCAAGCCATCTGTCAGAAATATTGGCTCATTGTGCTGCCGTAGTCACACTGTTTCTTCCTCTGTGTGTGTGTGTGTGTGTGTGTGTGTGTCTCCCGCTGCAGTTTCCAAGAATAATGTGTTTATGCCGTCAAGTTTCTGTCAGTCTCCAACAGGCAACTCGGACTCTGAGCCAGGTAAGAGCACTTGTGAAGATTTTACCATGTTACTGTGACTAATAAATACAAGTCAGAAGTTATTAGCTGTTTTGCTCAATTTCCATCTTATCATAGCTCATCGTTAATTTGTACACTTATGAAATGAGCTTTATACTTAAAACGCACGTTTGCTTTGTTACAAAGTGGAGTGATTGTTCTCGATTGAATACAATACGCATTGTAGAGCAACATCAGGTGCGTCATTGATTAATGACCTGCGCTGGGTACACTGAAACCAAAACCAGTTCACGTGACATAACCCTCATATTAAGAAGACATTCAGCCGGAATTTGACAAAATGCAGAGTAATCTGTTTTAAAATATAATCCGCTTGCAAATATTGTGTTTGACTTGTTTTGCTGTGGCTCATTTGACTCAGAACCCAGTCAAAGTACTTTAAATGGTGTTATTGTCTCACGTTAAACACATTACAGGCTATGATCAACAATGCAAACCGACTGCCAGGAGAAAATTTGCTGTTTAGTCTGTCAATTCATTTTTTATTTTTACTTATTTTTTAATTTTTTTAAACACAGATGGCTCAAGCCTTGTTTGTAATTAATGCAGAATGTTGTTTGGACAAAAAATTTTATGTGACAATTCAAAAAAAGAGCCAAGTTGATGCTCTATAAAGAAGTCAGTCACAGCTCGGTTCTGATGCAACATTGCACTTGTAATTTTTTTGCTGTTTGTTTTTGTATGCTGCATGGTTTGGATTTCATATTGTTTGTTTATTGAATTATATCGATGCATGTCCTTGTGATAATTTTCCTGATTAAGCTAGTTTTGTGCAGCAGAGGAAGGAAAGGATGAAAAGTAGTTTTGCTATTTTGAAACCTCTTGTCAGGACATGACCCATGTTTATGCTAAGTCGTGACGTGCCTTTTCATGTTTGTACAGCACCCAGAGAAAGTGTTTAGTGGTAAATTGAGGAAGTAGAGAGGAAACGAGAAGCTATTTCTATCTCTTCTCTCAGCAGCCAAACAGGAAGAACTAAAATATGCACAGTTATCATTTCCAAGAGCACAGGAATATAGGAAAGTAGGTTTCTGGGACCAAAGGGTTTTTTTTTTTTTTTGAGGAAGAATGTCATAAGGCCAGTGGAGAAAAAGTTAAATGATCTAATCATGCCTTTTTGTGTTCTTTGCTGCTTTGATTCTTTTAGAGGAGAAGCCAGTTGGATTTCGGTTGAAACCTCCAACTCTGATCCATGGTCAAGCGCCGAGTGCAGGTAAGGCTTACCCTTTCCATGCAGTGAGAGCGAGTTAAAAAAAATCTTAATGTTTATTTCAGCCAATAAGAAATGGGTGTCATATGCAGTGTGTGAGTTTGAAAGGTTTTATGCCAATTGTGGATGTATTTTACTTCTGGTGGTGATTATAATACCACCATGGATTAAAGTTCACTCTCCACCTGGTCACATGAAAATTCCAGTTAGCCAGTCAAGAGTAGTGATATACTGGAAATGAGTCCCTGAGTTCACCAAACATGTACACTATATGGACAAAAGTTGGTGGACACCAGACCATAAGATTCCTGTCTGCTTCTTAAACATCCCATTACACATTTAGTCCCATTCGTATTATATCAATGTTCTGGGAAGATATTCCACTAGATTTTGGAGTGTGCTTGTGGAGATTTGTGACCATTCAGCATGAAGGGTTTTTGTAAAACATCTGGCACTCATGTACAGTGAGAAGGTCTGGGATGCAGTCAGTGTTCCAATTCATCAAAAAGGTGTTCAGTAGGTTTGAGGTCCGAGCTCTGTAGCAGGCCACTAAAGATTGTTCATGCCAACCCATGCACACCATATCTTAATGGAGCAGACTTTGTGCACAGGGGCATTGTCATGCTGGAACAGTTTTGGGTCTTCAGTTCAAGTGAAGGCAAATTTTTATGGTACCGTATCCAATGACATTGTATACAATTGTATTGTTATAGTAACAGTTTGGGGAAGGACTTAGATATACAGTTGTGTTCAAAATAATAGCAGTGTGTTAAAGTGAGTAAAGTTTTAAATCCTTATAACAACTTGTATTTCAATACACGCAAATGCATTGGAAACACTGCACGTTAAATTCTAAATTGAAACAAAGAAAAATGTATTACTTTACAGAAAGTGAAGAAAAAGAAGTCTGTTTGAAAAAAAATTAGTGTCTGCATGTTTCTTTAGGTCAAAACTTTACTGTATACTCTTAAAAAAAATAATAATAAAAGATTTAGCTTTCTTGTGAATCATTGAACTAATACAAAGTTTATTATAACAACGATTTCTGAGAACTGCTTCACATCTGTGTTGCATGGAGTCGACCAACCCCGGCTCCTGTGAACATGTATTTTAGCCCTGAACGACTGCATTACACAACACAATTCCTCTGCATTTTGTGGTTTTGCTTCAAAAACAGCGTTTTTGATGTCATTTCACAAGTTTTCAATCGCGTTCAAGTCCGAGGATTGGGCTGGCCACTCCATAACATTAATCTTGTTGGTCTGGAACCAAGATGCTGCTCGCTTACTGGTGTTTGAGGTCGTTGTCTTGGTAAAACACCCATTTTAAGGGCATTTCCTCCTCGGTGTAAGGCAACATGACCTTGTTAAGTATTTTAATGTACTCAAACTGAGCCGTGATCCCCGGAATGCGATAAAAAGGCCCAACACCGTAGTATGAGGAGCATCCCCATATCATGATGCTTGCGCCACTATGCTTCACTGTTTTCAGTGTACTGTGGCATGAATTCAGTGTTTGGGTGTCGCCTGACAAACTGTCTGTTGCCACTAGACCCAAAAAGAACAATCTTGCTTTCATCAGTCAACAAAATATTGCGCCATTTCTCTTTAGGCCAGTCAATGTGTTCTTTCACAAATTGTAACCTCTTCAGCACGTGCCGTTTTTTTCAACAGTGGGACTTTGCGGGGGCTTCTTGCCGATAGCTTGGCTTCACATAGACGTCTTCTAATTGTTACAGTACTCACAGGTAACTTTAGACTTTCTTTGATCACCCTGGAGCCGAATATTGGCTGAGTCTTTGCCATTTTGGCTATTTGTTCTTCGATCTGTTCGATTGGTAGTTTTCCGTTTTCTTCCATGACTTTCTGGGTTTGGTTGCCATTTTAAAGCATTTGATGTAATTTTAGCTGAGCAGCCTATCATTTTCTGAACTTCTTTGTTTTCCCCTCTCCAATCAACCTTATAATCAAAGTACACTGTCCTTCTGAACAATGTCTGGAACAACCCATTTTACTCCGATTTTCAGAGAGAAATGCACACTACATCATTTGCTGCCTTCATCCTTAAATAAGGGACACTTTTTGACACCAGTTTTTTTCACAGAATAATTGACCTCTCTAATTGACCTCCGAACTGCTATTATTTTGAACACATCCTTTTCATTCATTTACACAAAATCAGCAACATGCATGTCATTACTTTTGGGTCTGTTGGTTTTCTATTCTTACTAAAATATTTGCCATGCAGAAATATAATTTCTACCAAAAACAGTGGTTGATCTGCTTAGTGATGTTGGACTTCTATTATTTTGAACACCACTGTATCTGGAAAACTCGGGTATCCCAATACTTTTGTCCATATAGTGCATTTGATATGCGCATTGAGATGGTTGTTCTTGTTTCATTTTCATTTAATTTTTAATGATTCTGTTTAAATTTAGATTAATTTCCTTCTCTTTCGGAAGTAGAACAATGTTTGATTAATTAGCTTGACCTCACACTGGAAATGTGACACTACGTTTGCAATTAGTGCTTTGTGCCATTTTTATTTGCCAACATAAGTCTTCTGTACTGCTTGGTCAGATCCAGAATATGATGTATTTTGCCAAAAAGCTGTATTTTTGTTTTGGAGATCTGACTAGTTTTAGTAGTAAAGTCTTTCCTTGTGCACCATATATTAAAAAACAATATACAAATAAAATTGTCTAATTTGATGTATAAATTGTCTTTCTCCATACCTACAATATTTATACACAGTAAGCTGTTAAGATTCGGTTGCTTTTGAATGCAAGAACGGTTAGAAATACAGCAATTAAGCTTGAATTGTAGTTTTTAGTGTAGATTTCTAGCCTTTGGCTGGCTGTTGTAGGATGTTCGGTTTCCGTTCCAATCCATTAGTAGGCTGTTTTTCAGGTGTACCCAGTCAGAAACCTAAGGAGCAGCAGCGCAGCGTACTGAGGCCTGCAGTCCTACAGGCTCCACCCACCAAGACCCTTTCCGAGTCCAGCAAGAGCAGTGAGTACACCCACACTAGGCTCTTTGTGCCCCGGTGTCCTTTACTGACATACAACAGATTCACCGCATCCGTGCAGGGAAGAAATGATCATTAAATGACCTGAATACTCTCAAAGTAACTTTGTCGGACATGATTTTGTTATACTGTAGGGTTGAGTGAGAAATCTCACTCTGTTGGTTAAGCTTAGTGAGCATGTTTGTAGTTTCTCTTTCCATGTTGTGACTGTAGTAATGACACAAAGTGAGCAAGTGTGTGTTTAAGCTTTTTGTCTATTATAAACATGTAGCAGTTGCATGGAAAAATATTATCCACTGGTAACGTGTATAGCGTTACTGTGTAATACTTATTAATGGATATGGTTTATATATGTGGTGAGGGAAGACATGCAGGTTGTTAATTTGAAAGCAGCAGATGTAGAGGACTGATTAGTATGGAGACGAATGATCCGCGGTGAACCCCTAATGGGAGGAGATGAAAGATGATTGCTGAACTTGCATACAAGAATATCTGTGAAAACAAAATCCATTTAGTGCATGTTATTGCCATATTACATCAAAATGCAAATATGAATCTAGAAATAAAATAAAAAAAATCATAACTAGAAATTTAAAAATCTATAAAAAAAAAATGTTTTAAAGGTAACCGCACCCTACTGTGTTTTCTTTTAGTTTTTAAATGATCCCAGACTTTGGAATCTTAATAATAATAATTGTCCGTGGGTTCTCAATGTGTAGTGAAATGGCTTAAATGAAGCTTTGAGGCAAATAATAATTTTTATTAGTTAAGTTACTCAAAGGAATCCCTTCAGCCCTAGTATACATTAGTGTTTATTGTTTTGTTTTTTTACTGTGATGTTTAGCTGAGCAGCAATATCAGTAAATTCCTAACCAAATACATTTGTATATACAGTATTTTATGCAGTAGTATGTATGTATAGCATGCTGCTGTTATTAGAATGGTATTTACTAATAAAGTTTTCCTAACAGACTCAAGCTGTGGAACAAATGGAGTGGGCAAGTTTTCAGAGGCAGCTACAGAAGGCCGGGGGATTTTCCTGAACAACACAGAGAGCTCAGAAAAATCACCGGTGAGTCTTTTTTTCTGTTATAAAATCAAAACAGGATCATGAACACACAAACTTTCACTTGTTTTTCATTTGAAGGTTTATGTGCATTTCATTTCAAATCGGTAAACAACTGCTAGTAAATTTTTTGCTCAAACAGTATATAATAATTCCCTTATTTTAGCTCTGTTTGTGTATTTTACATTGCATCATTGTTTTGTTGACCTTGTTAGCCTTCGGCACAGATTTTGGGACTCGCAGCTGAAATGCCCGACCTAAATTTAAATGTTAACAGTTCCTGATAAAAATGTGCTACATACACAATTTAAACATGTTTGGTTATTTATATTGATTTGGCATTCATATTGATGGCCAGTTAGCCCATAAAGCTATTGTTTTACAGTCATGGCCATTCATATTGATGTCCGGCCATTTCAAACTCAACAATACACACACACTTACTTTTCAAGCAATTCTTCTATAAAAACAAACGGGTTTACAGGTGTAAAATAGCATTTCCATGCAGATCTCCAAGTCTCTATTTTTACTCCACCCCAAGAATATATTCCACATTGCTGCTTTGTGCAAATCTCAGATAAAACAACCATTTTTGACTGTCCTTTTTCCTTGTTTTTTTTTTTTTGTGCGTGTGTGTAAAGATAAAAAGTCCAGTTAGCATGAGCTATAAACAGCTGTTTGTGTCAAACTGAGAGCTGCATCACGTCCTGGTTTGTCACAGCACGTGCTGCTTCGGCTAGTAAGAGTTTGTAAAGAATATTAAAACTAAGACTCGCACACGCTGGGAATAAAATCCTCCCATATATCGTTAGAATCCTGCACTTATTGGCTACATTTTCCATCAAGCATTTTGTTTCGACAATGCTACTGGCTGGAAATAAAAGGTTTGAAATGATGGGTGGTGCAGAATAAAAATGTCATGGCACCTGCCTATATTAGCGACCTAACCCAAGATTCCTCCTCTTTTTTTTTTTTTTTTTTTTTTATTTCTTATTATTTTTTTATTTTGTGTTCTCAAGCGTTGTGTAACACTATATTCTACAAGCCATATTTGGGTTTATTTTTTACCAGCAAGATGTAGTTTTTTATGCAAAGGTTATTTGGAAACATTTACACACAAACACCAGCCGAAGTTCTGTGACACAAACAAAGAAATGACAATCTAAATTACAACACTATTGTTTGGTTGGAGCAAAAATGCTTTACGGAATGTTGTTCAGTGGAGATTTATCGTTCGTAATAAACCAGGATTAGCAGCAGTGGATGTTTGTTGTTGTTGTGTACTACTTACACACATTCAGCAAATACATTCGTTATACGTTTTTCATTGAAAACGGTGATGTGAAATCGCTGCTTGAGGATTAGAGCTTTAGAATGATGTAGAATGATGTAGCCTGGTTACTCTTCTCCCTTTTTATTGAATCTATTGCAAAACATTATCACCTGAGAACAATTGGATATCGGTCGCGTGGGTGCGGCGACCAAGGGGTTAAATTCAGCTGCTGAAATTTAATTTTTCTTATGCAGAAGAAAGACAAGGACGAAGGAGAGGATGAAGTAGGAAAGACAGAGGAAAGTGCACAGAAGAAGGATGTGGTCGTTGACCCCGGTTTCGTGTTTGGGCAGAACATCAAAGATAGGGCAAAGGTCAGGACATATTTGTGGGCACTTTTCCAAGTGACAATCCCTTCTGATTCTGTATTAAATGTTGAAATCCTGTTGTCTCTGCAGGTGGATGAGAACAGCACAGCCAGTGAATCTAAAGACGCCACACAGGACTCTCAGTCTGGGAGTACAAATTACTTCTTGCAGTACATGGGCACTCCAAGGTAATTCCCATTTACCCGTTTTCCTTTATACATGTTTCTGTCTTTTACATTCTGATTTAACCAGCAGGTTGTCAGTAATTGTCTAATATTGTGCATTTTTTATTTTTTTGGCTTCACAGCTCTCTAAATGCTACGAACAACACAGACAAAGGAGCCAAGTTTGTGTTTGGCCAGAACATGTCAGAGAGAGTGCTGGTAAGATGGATTTCTGCAAAAATGTTGGCACAGCCTAATAGTTCTGGCTTCTAAAAATATTAGAAAAACTAAATATCAGCATGCTGTAGTTTTCTTAGCAAGCTGACATGAATGAATCTGAAGATTATGTGTGTTTGCATTTCAGAGTCCTCCAAAAGGCGGTGAATCAACAGCAGAGGGCTGTAAAGACACAGCTTCTCCACCAGAACCCTCGTCACAGGAGACCACCCCAGACAAAAGTGAGTTCTCTTGGTTTTTAGTTTTAGATACATAAAAGCACTCCTCTAGAGTCTTTTAGACTACACAAATCTGGGCTAGAACAAAATCTGCTTCTATTTCATGCGATTGTATGTATTTTTACTGGCTAGAGATGGCGGTGCTGTTTTTTTGACGCACACAACGATACAAATAAGAATAAAGCCTTTTGATTGCAGTGAATGACGATGTGAATGTTAAAACCTAAGTAATATTTTAATAGGGATTAGATTATTACTGATTACTGAATACTGGTTAAAAATGAATACTCAGTGTTGTAAATTGACTGAAAATAAAAAAAATTATATATACACACATCCCTTTGCTCTAATCCTATTCAAGGTGCATCTGAATACTGTGTGTGTCCAGATCACAGCGTGACAGAATCTCTAGAGGAATCGGCAGCAGCGTACACCAAAGCCACAGCCAAGAAGTGCATTTTAGAGAAAGTGGAGGTCCGCACCGGGGAGGAAGCAGAGAGCAATGTGCTTCAGGTAAACTGTTGGTTCCTGATATGGTGCAGAAAACACTTGTGGTTTTTACGTCTGTGCAGGGTATGAGGAAATGTACCCGATTTGTTTGACTGGTCATATTTTACATTCCTGGAAAGCATCTGTTATTGATTTGGTCCAAAAAAGTGGAGAACAGATCTGAGTTGTCGGCACATGTGAGAATATCAGCTTTGAGTTGAAAATGTGCATTTATTGTTTTCTCTTGTCTTGCTTGTGATCCACAGATGCAGTGCAAGCTGTTCGTGTTTGACAAACCAGCTCAGTCGTGGATCGAGCGAGGCCGAGGGCTGCTGAGACTCAACGACATGGCTTCTACCGACGATGGCACACTTCAGTCAAGGCTAGGTCAGATCAGAACTCCACTATGTGGACAAATGTTTGTGGACACCTGACTAAGATACTTATGTGCTACTTGAACATCCCATTCAACATTTATTCCCATTCTGCTCTTTACGTTAGTAAAATCCGGTACTTTTGCAGGCTGAGGAGGCCTCAGGTGCCGTCAGCGTTTCAATTCATTACAAGCGAGTTTATTAAGGATAAAGTCAGATCTCTTTAGCAGGCCACACAAGATCTTTGACTCTACACCATGTAAACAATATGTGCATGGAGCTGGCTTTGTAAACAGGGAGATTGTCATGTTGGAACATGTTTAGGTCTCTTAGGTCACAAGTTTAAAGTTGTTCCAACTTTGTGCTAAGAGCCACCGATGGCTGGAAAAGTCAGGTGTCCCAATTTTGCATATGTTCTGTATTTGGTTGCTTTTATTGAGTATATTAAAACCAGAAGCCCGTTTTTTATAATAGCAATGTCACTTCTTATTCTACGTTTTTTCTTACCCTCCACTTGTTCACCAGTGATGCGCACCCAGGGTAGTCTGCGGCTGATTCTGAACACTAAGCTGTGGGCTCAGATGCAGGTGGACAAGGCCAGCGAGAAGAGCGTCCGCATTACTGCCATGGACACAGAGGACCAGGGAGTGAAGGTCTTCCTTATATCGGTATGCTCTGTGCCTGTGTGTCAGTTACTATTCCGAGAGAAGCAGATGGCGTTTGTTTTGACTACAAGCGTTTTTACTTGGTCATTAGGTTTTAGAGCGCATACTAGAACGTATACAGCATGAAATTGCTATTGTTTCAAGGATGTCGGTTGCTATTTAATCCACTTTGTATTGTTTTGTAGTCTGCTGAGATTGTGTAAGATTAGATTCATCTAAACACAGCTTGGTTATACACAAAGGAATGCAGTAAATCTTTCCTTGTCTGTTTCCAATAAATCCCTATTAGTGTAAAAAGACAGCTTGTTTTTAGAAAAGCTCAAACATTTTCCAAATTGAAGAACAGAAACTGAAAACAGGATTGCAGCAGTTGCAGTATTGGGTGAACCCTACACATCAGTTGATTCGAACAACCTTTGAGGGAAATCTAATTTATTCCCATTAACAGCTGGCTTCAAGACAAGTCGGTCAGTTGGCCAAGAGACAAGTTTTGTGTCCAGATTTTATTTTATTTATTTTTTTTGCACAACAGAATAAACATAATGAGCTTAATGCCAGGATTGAGCTTTAACTGCACCTGTACCTGTGTCTTCACACTTCACTGATGTCGTGTGTAAAACAGAAGTGTTCGAAGCGAATATGCAAACATTTTGCCTTGGGATAATGTCTCTACGATGTCTGTCTGTCGTGCTGATTGTGAATTTCCTCCCGCAGGCCAGCTCGAAGGACGCAGGACAGCTGGCAGCAGCACTCCACCACCGCATCCTGGCCTTGCGGAGTCGCGCCGAGCAAGAAGCAGAGAGCACAGTCGAGCCGCCCCACCCAGAGATCACGCAATCCAATGAAGATGACAGCGATGATGATGTCGAGCTTGCTAAAAACAACAACAACAGCAGCAGCAGCAGCAGCAGCAACAGCAGCAGCAGCAGCAGCAACAACATCGCCCCTACAGGAAATACCAGCGTCAGCGGTACAGTTCTCTCCGTCTTCTGCTTCCCTTCACACTGTTGATTATCTGTTCAAATTGAAATTAGTTAGCAACGCTCTATAAAATCGAATGCAAATAAAACAAATTTATAGGAATGTGCCATTTATCAAAAAAAAAGAGAACAATTTAGTCTTGAAGTACTAAAGCTTTCTGTAAGGTGTCTCCAGTGTCAGAGCTTTTTAACTGCCAGCTTTCTGCCCCTGAAGGATGTTGCCTCTTAAGGGTTTTTTAAAATGAATTAATTATGGGCTGTCATTGGAAAATAACCAACTTCAAATTGGTGTGATTCAGTCTGATGGAATCGAGCACACCCCATTAAAATAAACTTTATACGAGTATAACTAGGGCTACAAATAAGGATTATTTGCTTGTTATAACTATATAAAAAACGTATTTCAGGGTATTTATGTATAAATGTGTTCTAAAAAATAAGTGTATCTTTCTTTTATTTTGACATTTTTGAAGCTTATAGTGGCTGCTTGTTGAGGAGTGTGTGGAGGATTTTTTTTTCCTTTAAATAAATTCACTCGTGCCGAGTTGTTTCATTGTTATAAAAATACAAAAATTAAAAAATTGATCATGCAAGGTGTAAATTATGTAAATCAACATTTGTATTGTTTTTATTGAAAATTGCAGATGGCATGTTGACAACCATGCTTTAAAACCTTTTGTTTAGTTGTGAGGATATAAGCATATAGAATATAATGAATTATATTTTGTATAATAATTAAATATCTGCATAAATTAAATATCCAAACAATAAAAAAAACAAGCATTTGAACATAGTAAAGCCACAGTAAATCACGTTTGAAGGCAGATAAGCTGTTGTAGACAAATGCTATAAAAAGAGAATGGAACAGGGAAATGCAAGTAAACAGGCTTAAATTAAAAAATATACATTGGTTTAGAAATGCATAAGCACTGGCTAAAAACCACCACAGTGACTAAAATGTGATCGTGCTGCTGTTAGATGTTTTGTTTGTTCGCACTGTTTTAAATGAATCCGTCACTATGTCGTTAGCGAGCTGATCGCACGAGTCACGACAGAACAGATGCAGTGCGACTGTCCCATAGTTACAGTTTACACAAAAGCGCTTCATTGAACTTTGCCGTTTTCACATGATGAGGATTATACAGTTTTTGCATACTGTTCCGATGTTTCGCCTTCATCCGTGACACCTGTGTTTTTTTCCTGCTGTGGGTCGACCCTGTACTCTGCTTCGTTTTGAAGCGGCTGTGTTATCTTAGCGTCACACTAAACCCGTAACTTGAGCAGCACAACTAATCAACTAATTATCATCGATTAGTTGTTGCAACCCTAATATATAACCATGGGTACAGCTTTTAAGTCTATCAGCGCGATTCAGTTTGTGGTGTTTTAAACTAAAACCAGATTTTTTTTTTTTTTTTTTTTTACTTAATATTTGTCAGTCATTGCCCTGCATGGGATGTGTATTAATAATCTGTCATATAAAATATCAGTATAAGAAAAGGTATTTTTATTTAGATCATCACCACAAACCAAAAAAAAAACATATAAATTAATAATGATAATTCTCCTACTTGGACTTTAAGACCCATATTGTGACTGCAAGCTACCATAAATATTTTATAATCTGAAACTATAACACCCTTTTTTTTTTTTTTTTTTCCCCTTCCTCCATCAGGCACTTCTGAAACCTCTGCTGAGGCACCAGCAGCTGAGAGCACATAACACCCTGGTCAGCTGCCTGTCTAAAAACTGCTCTACAGGGTTTTTCTTTTGTGCAGGCATCTGGGTGGACAGCCTTAACCACCGCAACTCTTTCAGCCCAGCGCTGTGGGTCCTTCAGCTCCAGCCCTGTAGCAGAGCTCCAGCGTCTCTCACTTAAAACTCGTAGTTCATTTTATTTTTTTCCCCCCTTCCTACATTCATCGTGAATCTGGAATTCAATATTTTTGTTTTTATCATTTTGTTTGCTTTTTTTTGTTTTGTTTTAGTTTTCCAGGACTGCAAACAAACAAACGAAGAAAGAAAAAAAAGAAAAAAAAAACAAAGAGAAACAGACTTTTCCATTTAAGGTTTTGGACTTGGCTGCTCATCATATTGATGAGTGTGAGGGTATTCCGCTCTCTGTGTTAAGATACGGCACATGTCACAGCTGCAACTTCTACCACAGGATTTATCTCTTACTTTCTTGCTGTCCCCTCCACCCGCTGTATTATTTTTCTCCTAAGCTCTTGTGCTTGGTTGCAGACCACCACTGTATGACTTTACTGCTCAAAAAAAACGATCCAACCACCGTTCAGTAACTTTATACCCTCAACCCAAATCCTCACTGGACCTCAATCATTCTCTCTTCTTCTTTTTTTTTTTTTTTTTTTTTTTTTTTTTTTTTGGTATCTGAGTCTAACTCATTTCCAGTGGTTCGTTTCCCTTAAACCAGTACTTCTACTAGTCTGCTATGATGGTAGTTAGATCTCTTATTGATATAATGAATAAAGGACTAAACCAACAAATGGACTGTTATATTGTGGATCTGTGCTTCTCCGATGTTCCACCAGTGAGAAGAGAAAAAAGTAAAAGGGAATCCCCACCCCACCCCTTCCTCACTATAATGGAATCACCAGAATCTGCCCTTTAGCTTTGCTTATGGACAGATATGGTTATTTCTGCTTTGATTAGGAAAAAAAAATTGAAACCAACAACTCTGCAGATATCCGTGTTTATTTTCCATATTCTGAATGTTTGTAACATGTTACCTTTTTTATTGTTTTATTAACTTTTTTTATCCATTTCCCTGTCATTGGAGACAGTACAGTGGAGATGACTCTTTTTGTGTGTGAAATACTGAGTGCATTTAGAAACGTGAATACAGAACCATGTAAATTTTTAAGAATATATTATCATTTACTAGAACATGTCTCCAATCTCCTTTACAAAACAAATAGAAAAAAAAATCCAAATTAAAAAAGGAAAAGCTTTGAAATAAATTTTTTGTGTAATGTCAAATGTGGTCTCTTAACTTTTTATCTATTTTGATTTGTCAATGAAAATCAAAGTGCTTTGTAAGATTACATCAGGAGACTGAATTAAAACCTGTGGTATCTTCATGCAGGGTGCACCCTGCATATTTCAATTTAACTTTAAATACACATTATTGGTAAAGTTTTAAATGTTAGTGTGGGCTGATTTATTGCTCAGCACACTTTTGGGAATTTGATTGGGTCATAAGAATTCACCAGTTGACCCGACCCCAAAATAATTAACTGAACTGGATGTGCATCAGTGTGTCCACTAGGGGGTGACAGAACATCAATTTAACGTTGTTCAATAATAAGTGGTAAATCTCTATCTGGTAAATATTGTACAGCACTTGGAGATATGGATAGGAACAATTTTAGGATCACTAAGTAAGTGTTTTTGAGTATTTATTTTTTTGTTAAAATGCGGGTATAAGTATGTTAGAAACAGGAAAAGAGTTGCAGTACATTTGCACAGATGCAATTTTAAGCGCATTAACCAAAAGCACCATTTGCTGCTTCCAGTATTATTTCAAGCAAGATGAACAGATTAGAGAGCTGTTGTGATTATAGCTTCCATGCGTTTTGCATCATGGTGACAAAGTAATCGTCACTGTCGATGGAGGCACTGACTCCACTGTAGTAATTCACAAACTCGTCCAAAGTGACCTGCCATGGAGAGGAGCAAGGTTCAAATTAGTACTCTCACTGCGTAAAGACTTCATCACTGAGTATCAATGCAAGAAACTGTATGAAACTGAAATAGAACTGGTCTTATATATGCAGTTGTCTGTTTAATTACATAGAGCTACAGGTGGGTTTTTGTTTGTTTTTCTCTCTTTTTTTTTTTTCTTCTTTACAAACACAACCTAAACTGATGTGAACTTTAAATTTTTAAAGATAGGCTGATAATTGGCCATCTGTAGGCGATCCAGTGTTTGATCATTTGGGAGCTAAAGCATAATCTGGACACGGTACAGTGGAATACTGTACGTTTTGCTGGTAGGAGTGCCAGACCCAGTGTCTCTGCCACGTTGTGTGGTCTGGTGATGTTTTTCACAGACAAATATACACCGATCAGACATTAAATCATGACCAGGAGTGAATAACACTGATTATCTCTTCATCATGCCACCTGCTCGTGGGTGGGATATATTAGGCAGCAAGTAAACATTTTGTCCTTAAAGTTGATGTGTTACAAGCACGAATAATGGCTCCAATCCAACACAGGCTGCTGTAGCTCCAATTGCTGAAGAAGGTTAATACTTCTTCGATGGGTTAGGACTGTTTTGGCAGTAAAAGGCGGACCAACACAATATTAGGCACGTGATCATGATGTCATAACTGATCGGTGTATTTACAATATGTTTATGCGATTGGTGAGCTGAGAGCAGGAGGAAAGCTATATGTTATAGTTTACTGAATACAATGACATCCTGATAATCACCAAATAATCCATTTAAGATTACCTTTCAAATTGCCATATTGAACTACAGTCTTGTGTTTGATATAGAGAAATAACTTTAGCATAAATAATACATCAAATAACTACCTTTCCGTCTTTCTCATACGGTGAGTCGAAGCTGTCAAGGAAAGAGCGGAACACTTGTTCCTCAGTCCACTCGCCGCTTTTGAACTTGGGATGATGCTTGCTGTTGTAGACTCCCTGTAAGTCTTGTACAGTTACAACGCCATCGCCGGTTCGGTCCAGCTTCTGGAAGGCCTGTTTTATCACCTGCTTTCTGGCACTAGACATAGGGGGCTGGGGATACATGATCTGACATGAGTCCACAAAACTTATTTTCATGCTCATTTGGTGAGAGACTGGGTCTTTTATAACCTTTTTTTTTCCCCACAGCCAAAATTAGATCACCTAAATTCATAAATACCCTTGGAAAAATGAACATATTCAAAATGTGACACTGCACCTGATTTCCTTACCCTTAGTTTCTCAAGAAATTCCTCAAAGTCGATGGTGCCACTTTTATCCTTGTCCACGAACGTGAATATCTCCTTCACCTTGTCCTTTCCAATGCACAAACCGTAGGTCTCCAGACCTTTCTGGAACTCTTCCAGGTTTAGAGACTTGCTGCCATCGTCATCCATGATGCGGAAGGTTCTGGATAAACAGCAAGATCGCCAATGTCATGTATGATTACATCGTTCTAAATCGAATTGCACGTGACACTATTAAAGCATATAAATGGTCATACATGTGAATATGTGCATGAGGGGAAAAAAAGTGCAGTCTCTTGCCTTGCTAGGCCTTTAATCCCAGCTGCTCCTCTACTCAGACACTGCTTTCTCATCTCCTCGAGCACGTCTCCCATCCTTTTTCTTGCAGGGTTTGTTTTTTGGACTCCTGATACAGATTATCCAAAAGATCTAGACACTTGCCAGAGAGAGATCAGATAGTCAGTATATAAAAGCAGCTACACTTTGATCCAAATAGTTTTGCTGGGGGTTTGCTATAAGCAGCAACCTCTCTCGTCTGATCGTATTGTAATCTGAGTGTGAGGATCTAAAAGTCCACAGAGTGTACAAGTTGGCATGGGAATAAGAGAGTCATGTGGGCAAACAAAGAAAATGCCCTGAAGGCTTTGTTGGCTTGGAAACAAAAATGCAAATAATGTTACTGGGTAACAGTTAAACTGCAATAACTTGAGGGGGAAAAAAAGCAATATCTTTGTTCAAAGTCCACTCCAGGTCTGTAGAGCTTCTCAGATCATATACAGTAAATAATACATCATCATCATCATCATCTATGTGAATGGCTTCTCTGTTTCAGGGAAGGTTGCTGTTAACAAAACCATCTGCACCAAGTAAGAATTCAGGTAAACACTTTTATACATTTTGTATATTAGATGTAGTACATGGTAAATCGTGTTATAAGGCTGGTTAAAAAAATTAATAAAAACAAGTAGCAAACAGGACAACACGTTCACTACACATGTTAGCCGTGTCCCTTCAAGCCAGCCAAGGTGGCATTATGGTTAATTGTTAATTATTCATGGACACAAATTAATATAGGCTATTGAGCTGGAGACCACAGGACACACATATAATATAAACTAGCACTAAATATTAAGTCCTGGGTTCAAGGAACACAATTAGTATCCATTAAATCAGGTGGGAAGTTGTATATTTTGGGATAATTATCCATGTTAGGAAGTCTCCATTTTGTATTTCAGCATCATTCCAAGACTAAACTAAATTGTAATGCCATCAATGATATCTCCATAAACAGTGGTCACAGTAGTCTCCTAGCTCTGTTCTGGCTCACCAGTTTTTAAATACCATGGCAAGTTAAACAAACAAACAAACAAACAAACAAAACCAAAACCTCTTAAGCTCCGTAATTCCCGCCGTCTTTCCAGGTGCACTCGTTACAATCCCGCCCTTTTAATAGAGAAGGAATCCGATTGGCTGATTTCTACGCCAATCACAGGTGAACCGCTGGAGCTCATGCTGTTGAGAAATTTCTCGAATTTTCTTCAGGAGACGTTTTATTTGTGTGACTACGTTCAACGTGTTTAGACTTGTTAGACTTGCTTAGTTGTGGGTGACATCCTTAAATCATTACCTTGACAAAAAAACAACAACACTGGAAACATTTGAAGTATTGAGCTCACATTTTAGAACAAATATTTATCTTAATAATGTTGCAAATTGAGTTAATTGAACAGTAGTTAGAATGTATACACATGCACTTCCCTGGATTTAAAGCAGAATCCCTTTAAGGGTAACAACATACAAACAAACAAACTCATATTTTGGTACAAATTTATTAAAATACCAGGTCCATTATCACAATATGTACGTAAATATTTTAGGTCAGTTTAACCAAAAATAATGTAACACACATGATTTTTAGTTTTGTTATAGTTAGTTTTGTTGGTTTACCTTACTAGTAATATGAAAAAACGAACCAGAATGCAACATTATTGTATTTTATTGTGCATTTATTTTAAGTTATCAGTTACAGAACACTGTGCACACCAGCATATGCTCATTCTCATTAAATATATCTTGTACACACACCTTGCACCAATATCTAAAAGATGTTGCGATGGTTGAACTAGACTTTTCATTACAGGCATTCAATTGATACTTCAAATTAAGATTCAGTGACTTGGATCAACTCCGAGCAGGAACGTGAAGGTGATCAGGGTCTCTCTTCTCTCCATCATGGACGTTTACATCCACAAAGCTACCAGCATTGTGACTGATCAAACCCTCACACACTCTTTACACTCGTTCCGTCTGGAAAAAGGAACTGAAACAGTCAGGTCTTCACATCCAAAATGTGTAACAGTTTCTTTCCACCAGCCATTCGACTACTTAATAAAAAGGGACTGGACTGACACACACGACAGACACACTGACACAAACTGTTTGCAAATAATTGCTGTTTTGCACATTGCATTTACAGTACATATTATTATATAGACAATTCATTTGCAATAATCACTTGCAGAAACAAATCTTCTGTATTCCATACTGGTTGATGCTGCAGTGTCACTGCATCTACTGCCTCATTGTCATGTTGTTTTCAAACTAAATGTCGCACATGCCCACTTTAAGTTCGGTCCTAGTTAGTTTTGTTACCTTTTGTTAATTTATATTGTTACGTTATTTCGGTTCACTTTGTACCGTAAACGGTGGGAATTTAAAGTCAAATCAAGTTGGCTTGTCCCACAGTCTAGATGTATTTTTCTGTTTATGTTTTGGCCTTCCATTCACATTAAGACAACGTTTTTGTTCAGAGAAGACGGAGCGTTTCAAAAACAAACATTGTAGTGAAATTCAAAAACAGTCATGTGACGCATTTAACTACAAATGATGGTGGAAGATATACGGCAGTAACTGCCCTTGCTGTCCAGTTGGATAGCGTTGTCAAAGATTAATGCCGTTTTAATGCAGACATTGCAATGATGCAGGCCAAAACGTCTTCTATTTCTGTGCATGTACAAACCCGATTCAATTTCGTACAAATTGTGGATAAAAACAGAATACAATGATGTGGAAGTTTAAATTTTCAATATTCTATTCAGAATACAACATAGATGACATATCAAATGTTTAAACTGAGAAAATGTATCATTTTAAGGGGAAAATAAGTTGATATTTAATTTCATGGCATCAACACATCTCAAAAAAGTTGGGACAAGGCCATGTTTACCACTGTGTGGCAGCCCCTCTTCTTTTTATAACAGTCTGCAAACGTCTTGGGACTGAGGAGACAAGTTGCTCAAGATTAGGAGTAGGAATGTTGTCCCATTCTTGTCTAATTCAGGCTTCTAGTTGCTCAACTGTCTTAGGTCCTCTTTGTCGCATTTTCCTCTTTATGATGCACTAAATGTTTTCTATGGGTGAAAGATCTGGACTGCAGTCTGGCCATTTCAGTACCCAGATTGTCCTTCTACACAGTCATGAAGTTGTAATTGATGCAGGATGTGGTCTGGCATTGTCATGTTGGAAAATGCCAAGTTTTCCCTGAAAGAGACGACGTCTGGATGGCAGCATATGTTGTTCTAGAACTTGAATATACCTTTCAGCATTGATGTTGCCTTTTCAGATGTGTAAGCTGCCCATGCCACACGCACTCATGCAACCCCATACCATCAGAGTTGCAGGCTTCTGAACTAAACGCTGATAACAACTTGAGTTGTCCTTATCCACTTTAGTCCAGATGACATGGTGTCGCAGTTTTCCAAAAAGAACTTCACATTTTAATTCGTCTGACCACAGAACAGTTTTCCATTTTGCCACAGTAAATTTTAAATGAGCCTTGGCTCAGAGAAAACGCCTGCACTTCTGAATCATGTTTAGATATGGCTTAATTTTTGACCTATAGAGTTTTAGCCGGCAATGGTGAATGGCACGGTGCACTGTGTTCACCGACAATGTTTTCTGGAAGTATTCCTGAGTCCATGTTGTGATTTTCATTACAGTAGCATTCCTGTATGTGATGCAGTGCCATTTAAGGGCCCAAAGATCACGGGCATCCAGTATCTTTTTCCAGCCTTGACCCTTACGCACAGAGATTGTTCCAGATTCTCTGAATCTTTGGATGATAGTATGCACTGTAGATGATGACAACTTCAAACTCTTGTAATTTTTCTCTGAGACACTCCTTTCTGGTACTGCTCCACTATTTGTCACCACAGCATTGGAGGAATTGGTGATCCTCTGCCCATCTTGACTTCTGAGAGACACTGCCACTCAATCAATCTCACTCAATCATGTTGCCAATTGACCTAATAAGTTGCAGATTGGTCCTCCAGCTGTTTCTTATATGTACATTTAAATTTTCCAGCCTCTTTTTGCTACCTGTCCCATCTTTTTTGGAATGTGTAGCTCTCATGAATTCAAAAATGAGCCAATATTTAACATAACATTTAAAAATGTCTCACTTTCAACATTTTACATGTTATCTATATTCTATTTTGAATAAAATAAAAGTTTATGAGATTTGTAAATTATTGCATTCCTTTTTTATTCACAATTTGTACAGTGTACAGTGTATTTGAAACACATTTAAGTGCAGTCTTTAAATCTAATCCAGACCACTGTATACGTAACGTATTAAACCTGTTCATGAATCTGCCTGTCATCAACAGCCACTATATGTTTACAGGCTTTCTGCACCCTGTACAGAAAAGCATCTCGAAACATGGTGAAAGACATTCTCATTAAGAAACCCATTACACAAGATTAAACGGTGGGCGAACGAGTTGTGTGGAATTCAAGGTGGTTTATTTGTTGTAATGGATTGACGATATTGTGAACGGCATAGCCAGAGGGGAGCTGTTTGAGGTGACAATAATTGGTTTCATGTGTAAAACAAGAATGAACACAGAAACTGCTTAAGGTTTGGGCAAATTTAAATTTCCTAAGTAAAATACCAACCTGCAATTAGTGTAACTAAATTATTTACAGTAAGTTGTTGTCTTGATAGTATCGTAGTCAGATGTTCTGCAGATATCAAATGCACACATTGTTATTTGCCAGCTGAAGCTCCTATTTTTAAATGCTGGCATTAAGTAGAGCTTGCTAAACGTGTTAAATTTGTTAGCTTGCATAGCGCAAGCACACAACAGAGCAGACATAGTTTCCTCACTATGGTAATTGTTTATTGCAGTGAGCCATGGTTGCATTTACAGGCATGTTTCAACAAAGAGTATGTTGTAATTCTTTTCTGTACTTTTATATGAACTCATCTTGATGGATGAGCTACTTGTGGCTGTACAAACATTTTTTTCCCCCATCGAAAAAAAAACCTGATCTTGAAAAAGACATAGTCTGACTAGAATTTTAGAAGCTGATGTAATGTCCATATTAATGAAGGTCTTCAGTAATGCGTCTGGCTTCACTCAGACGCTAGAGACCACCTTAGATGAGTTACTTCGGACGAGCTACTCTAAGCGACTCATTAGCTCTGTTCAACTTGCAAAGATTTCTAAAAGCATGTTTCTTTGGGGCTCGGACATTTGTTTACGCCATGATTATTATTTTGTTGTTGAGGCAATGCAGTCAGCCATCAGGTTGCAATCTTCAGGAACAGAGAAAGAACACTTGGGGTTTGGATGCAACGGAATGAAACGGAGACATTGTTTTTTTTTTGTAAAGCTGAGTATGTTTATTCAGCAGTTACTTAGGAATAGTAGATTTGTTAGAAAATACATTTGGCACAAGCTGGGATTTGTTTAAATAAATAAGTCAATATCTCCCTTTCGAGTAAAGTATCTAAATAAATATGCACACCACTGTCTAATAAATATCGATTATTCACATCAAAGATGCACTGCATCAACATTCCTGCTGTTGGTCTGAGAAAAGTCCAACGCTGCCTAAATCTGTAAATTGGAAACTTAAGAAGAAGCTTTCTGTACACACATTGTACTGCCTCTTTCAGGTCATCTTTACACGGAGGTACACAGAGTAATATAAAACAAAATACAGTCCTACACTTTATGCTAAAATACAATCTGGTCCAAAACTAATGGACAAAATTAACCCAAAAATGTGTTCCCCTTGAAAAAGCACTTTTTTGAGACATACAGTATTTGAAAAAAACAAAATAAGAATATATTAACATATTAAGTATTATCTGTGAGTTGCAATATAGTAAATGTATACTGATTTTATTATTGCATCCCATTTCCCATGAAATTGAGTTTTCCAGAACATTCATTTTATGTCTCTGACCTAAAGCATTTCTCTTAATGATTATTGTGGAACCATTCATAAAATTAGCAATATTCCAGTTGCAAATCTGCAACTATGTATAAAAAATGTGAAGCTTATTAGAACATAAAAAAGAACATGAATTACGCTTCTATCGATATTGAAAGAAATGTAGGAAACCATTCATTACTGAAGTGTCTTTTTTGTTGTGTTGTAGGTAAATCTAAGTCTAATGTGGCTATGAGGCTGTATGTTCTTTACCTCCTTTCGCCTTGTGTTCACAGTAAGTCTATTTAATTATCTAAAGGTTGTGTTTACAGCATGATATCTCTGAATATAATTCATGCCAAAATCTGCCTGTGCTTGTGTGTGCAATTACTTCCTGTATATAATTTGACCTTTTCAGGGATAAAACATAGAGAACCTTCAAAATTAGATGTGAAAGTTATCTAACTGTTCTGTTTAGTTATTTGTGGCTACTTGACTTACAGAGACTTAGATGTTAATGCTGTGCACAGTGGGCTAAAAATATGGGCCAATCCAACAAGTCTCACTTAACCCCTTAGATATACTAGAGCATAATCTTTAAGAATCATGAGCAGATGTCTTTTAAAGTTAAAACTATCAGGTAACAACAGTTCATAAAAAGCAGCACATTTGATTGGAAGTTCTGTCACAATTTGATAAGACATAATACAAACAACTTAATTTTTCAACTTCAACAGAATTGTCTCAGACATCAGTGTTCATGACCTACAACATGAAATTTGGATTCATCAAAAAAGACACAGTTTTGTATTTGGGCTGTGAAATGCATCAAGTTTGATTGTACTTTTGACAAGCGCAAAGGAAATGAGGGTGTGAGTTTATGGGTTTTCACTTCAAGTAGCAGTGTATGCTTTTTTTTCAGTATTTGACCTGAGCATTTGGTGTTTATAAACATCTATATCAATGAATAGTTGACCACAAGGGAACTGGTGTGATGTGTATTTCTGTAACCAAATACAAATGAGGTAGCTGTGGATAACTTCATTCTTGAATATACAGATTGTATCTGTTACAAAAACAAACAAACAAAAAAAGAACATGTTTCTATACTGCTTTAGTCCATATGGAAATTTCCTATTTAAAATTATCCATTAAAAAGGCCAGTGTTGTGTCTCAGCACTGGATGTTTCTACTTCCCATGCGGTCATATCACTAAAGCATCTTTTTTCTCATAAGCTCCAAACTCTGTAGAAACCCTTAAAAGCATAATCACCAACCTTCTATCTTCCCACTATCTGCACTGCCAGAGGGTCAGACACAACCATCTAGCCTGTGGCTTTGATTATGAAATGCATGGATTCAGCATAGACTCTCCGAATGAATTTTCATGGACATGATTCACCTTCCACTTTCCCCTAATTGACTCTTTCTCAAGTCCCATGTCAGAAAACTCTGCAGTCTCACACACAGCCACACTTTCTGGCTGACACGTCCTGAATGGTGAAGAACTTTGCCTTATTGTCAAAAAATGACATGTTCTCGTATTTGGTGGGCCGGCAGCAGCGGCTGTAGGGTGCTCTCTCCGTCTTAGCACTGCCCCCTTTAGTGGTTAAGTCTTTCTCGGATGCCTTGCGCTGGATCAGGTTTTTCAGCACCATGTCGTAGTTGCTGAGGCGCCTGGTACACTTTCCTCTGCAGTAACGGAAGCGCACTGTCTCATCGCTTTCATAACCTAGGCCCAGTTCACTCACTGTTAGCACCACCTGGTGCAATGAGCAGACCTCTGCACTTTTTGCCCGCTTGGTCCTTCTCCCAACTTTACTGTCCACCAATGACCTGATGACCCTCTGTAGCTCACCCTCAGTAAAGGTCTGAAACAGGTAGGAAACTGCAAGACAGCAAAAAATAAATAAAATATCTAAAAACTAGCAGTAAAAAAAGTTTTAAGAGGGAAGGCACACATGTGTGCTCTACAAGGCAGAGCAGTGCTGGCATGTTGTTTTTGGCCTGAATTCAATAACTTGGGAGACATGTAAGGGTGGATTATGTCTTACTTTATAATACAATGGCTTCTTGACTGATAACTTGAGCAGCATGAAGACTTAGGGATCAGGTGAGTGCATATTTCTGGCATTAAAATACATGTTAAACTCAACAGTTTAAGAACTGATTTTTCACTCTATATAAACATGGATTTTAAAATCTTTAATCTTAGAATCGAAACCATAATATTCTTACTAATGTTGACATCTTACCATTAATTCAAAATTGGCCTGATTGTAAAAGACTGGGTTCTTTATCCCCTTGTAATCTGGCTTGGGTCCCTGGGACCCGAAATACGAGGTGTGATGTGAGTGAGATGTGTAAATGAAACAGCATAAATGGCTGAGCAGTACTGTAAATCTCCAACAGTTTATTTTTAGCCCAACTAATCCACAGGAAAATAGTGTGTGTTTCTTACACTCAGATAAGAGAGACTCCATGTCCTCAGATGCTCTGCCCACTCGCCGCCGACTGGTCACCTTGGGCGGCGATGATAATGATGATGATAATGATGGTAATGGTGTTATTGTTAAAGGATGTACAGATATAGTTGAGTCCCAAGTGATGATGGACCCAGCAGGTACCATTGTTATGATAAGAAGAAGAGAGAGAGCAGCGCTAAGAAGTATAAAGGCAAAAATGGCCTTTTTCCATAACTTCATCTTAGAACGGCGTGGAGCATTGAAACTCTACAAGACAAAGAAAAAATATCATACATTAGGCATTTATTATAAAAGACAATAATTAACACAATACTAAACTGTTTGCCCTCAGGGTATATCAAGTAATTTCATTCAGATATTCAACATATAGTTGTGGACATACGGATGTGGATATATAGATGAACTGGTGGTGTTGAATGAAGAGTCGCCTTCTTCTTTCTCACTAGAGTATATCATGGATTTGTAAGTATGTCAGGAACAAAACTGTTTTTGCCGTTTGCATTAATAGATTAGCACTAGTTCTGTGCTCATTTTGTGCTCTTATGCCCTATTTGTGACCCGCTTTTCATCCTTACTGTACCCTTCTGTGTTTGCTCAAGGTGAATGCAAAGAGTTTTTTTTCTTTTCTTTCGATGCCATAGATCAGACCTTACTCTTTATGCGATCCTTTTCTCAGTTTTCACGAGGGCGTTGAACATCCGCCAGGGTGGGGACCCCACATCAGTATTTATAAGCATGTCCAAACATTCAACCTCAGCATTTGTGAAAGTAAAAACCCACTGCAGTCCCTCTCTGTTTAATGCAACTGTTGATTTAGTGAATGGGAACAGATTTAGCCAGACAAACGTACTTATTCCTGTTGGTGTTGTGTGTGTGTGTGTGTGTGTGTGTGTGTGTGTGTGTGTGTGTGTGTGTGTGTGTGTGTGT
>MU551693.1:82044-123273 GCA_024362625.1 Silurus asotus | reverse complement strand
GTGTGTGTATGTGTGTGTATGTGTGTGTATGTGTGTGTATGTGTGTGTATGTGTGTGTGTGTGTGTGTGTGTGTGCGTGTGCGCAACAAAAGTCATGCAAGATCTCAATTATATATTTGCTTTGCTAGCATGACTGTGCATCTTGTTCATCATTGTCCAAGTAGGCCGTATGTTCATTTTAGCATTATATCATCATTTACATCGTCAATCCCTCTTCATTCTGCACACCTGAATAATATTACAGTCTTATTACCACCTACAGATAGTGGTCTTGTGCCATCTGCTGCCTTCCATGATCAGCAAGAGGAAAACATTTCCCCAGATCAGGAAGTGGGAAATGTGTAGCAGCTAAGAACAAATCCAGACAGGATGCACAGTTAAGTGTTTTGGCAAACTTGCTGTGTGGTGGTCTATGTGGTTTGTGAAATATGATCTGTTTAGCCTTGGCTGATGCAGATCTAAAAATGTATATGCCGTAAAGAGATGGATAGATTTTTCAAGAAATACTTTAACAGCCAAAGTTTTTGAAGGAAGAAATACAAGACCACCCTTACTGTAAATGTCTATGTCTTTTAAAGAAATCTCTGTGTTAGTTCTGCAGTGAACAACTGTAATTCATACGTTAGGAAGGAACAGCACTTTTTCCTGTAGTGGTACCAAGAGGGATGTAATAAACAGTATGCGTCTGTCAGCTGAATCTAATGCTATCTTCAAACACAGACAGAAAACGCTTCAGTGTGCACAATTAATGCTTATCATGCAAATTCATATTAAACATCAGCATGGAGCGTGGCTTAGCTGTTGGTGCAAGATAGGCTGGTCTTAATTTCAGAGGTTTGCTGATTTACTTTTTTGACAGCAGCCTATAGATTTTACACAGAACGATGTGAAATAAGCAAATTGTGACCACCGGTTCTGCAGGTTCTGCATAGTATGCAGAAATGGATCTCAGAACTCACAACATATCAAATCTTGAAGCAGTTGTGCTACAGCAGCCGAATACCATGACAGATTCCAGTTCTGTCAGTCAAGAAAATAAATCTAAATCTACATTGTGAACAGGCTAGGCAGAATTGGACTGCTGAAGACTGGGAAAACACTGCTAGTTTTTTTCCCCCCTCATTTCCAACTGTAATGTAAATATGAACCAGAGTACTTCACCTGTTTTTGTTTGGGTGTCTGCTTAGCTGCCATGAGCTTAGATCATTGGCTTATTAGATTGATGAATGAATGAGCAGGGATACAGGTGTTCCTATTGAAGTGAAGCGCTGAGTGTATAACCACTGTTTCCTATTAGCTGGTTGGCCCTTCTGTAGAGTTTATTTTGCAAGTTACTCTAGATAAAAGCATGTTCTAAAATATCATCTGAAACCTGAAAAATATTACGCAGTATTTCTTTACCACACGAAACAAATCACATTATTTATTCTCCTTTAGTCTTTGTCTCAGGCAACATTTGGGTTGATCTGAACGTTCTTATCTCCATGAGAAACATGATTTAATTCGATTCCAGTTTTATCTTCTGTGTGTTTTGGATTTTGTTCATTCTGAGTATGAAAAAATGCAATACTATTTTTGGCAGATGTTTAATCTCTGTTTCTCACAAATGAAGATACATTTTCAATTTTTCTAATTATTTATTAATGCAGCCAAGCACTTTAAAATTTTATATCCAAATCCCCATTATGCCAGAATGTTTGATGTCTTAAAACTTGACGCTGTGTCAAAAAAACTTCTACATATTAGTCAATGGGAAGCCAATAATGATTTTTATTTTTTTTCCCACTTCATTGCAGAAATAAATAATCAAACACTAAGCTTGATTGGTTGCTTGTTGATCTTCATTGCTCCTACCACCACCTTTAACCACTTTTTTGCAATTAACACAGTAGTCTTGGAACAGCATGGACACCTGGTGTTAATAGGTGTTTATGTACTTACTATTAGTGCTGTAATTAACCCGTCTATGTATACAAACTATGAGGACAGCTGTAGGAGTATGATGTATAGCCAAGTGCTAAAGTTATGACAAAGTAAAAATGGGTTTAAATTAATATAAGTCTTAGCTTCATCAATAGGTCATCTGTAAGCATTAATGCTGCCATAACAGAAGCTATTAATAGCCTCATCCATCCTATAAATGTTTCCCTACCTAATGTTTTAAACAATTATAGTGCAGTGTACTTAAAATCACACTTTTAGGGCAAAAAAAACAAGTTAATTAATAGTCCAAAACGTTTTAGGCACAAGTGATAATACTAGTTAAAAGCAAAACCACAAATACTAAATTGTTAAAAAGATATATTAAGAAAACACGTTTCATCTTCAGTAACTACTTTGTCCTAAAGCATGGTCAAGGTTGCACTGAATTTAGAGCCTATCCTGGTAGATGTAGGTGTGAGGCAGAAATACAGGATGATATGCCAGACAGAATTAAGACACCTGGAGCATGGTAGGTAGGAAAACCACAATTGGATAACATGCACAGGGATGGTAGCCATAAAGATAGAAAAGCCATCATCATAAAGGATGTCTCATTTATGACAGTTCTTCAATCGTGGCTTTTTCTTTCACATTTCATTTGACTCAGTGCTGAAAAAAGCGGTGTTATATCTCTGTCACCTCAAGAGCCAAATGATTATATTATCATTTGTGGAAATTCACTAAAGCATGGCATGTCAATGATAAACATGCAGATATAACAAAGTTGCATTTTTTGGAGTTCAGAGAAATCGGATTGATTATAACTGCAGAAAACCACGGTTTCACTTCTCTAAGACTTCTATTCGACCTATAATTGCTTGTTGAAAGGACACCTAGGATTTGCTTGATCACAGTTAAAACAATTTAAAAATCATTTTCCATTCCATCTATGTTCCAATTTCAAATTCTCCATGTCCAGCCACATCAGTTTGAGGCCTAATTACTAAGCTCTTTGGACATGAATACGTGCTCATGACGATTTGAATGTAAAAGTATAATGTCTGTCATTAAGCACCTTTCGTGTTTCGTATCGTGCTAGAATGTGGTGCAGGCTGTCGGTTTCATCACTGCACCTGGGTGTAATTGGTGTTACAGCTGACCTCATGAGGCCACAAATACACACTCTGGGTTTGAATATATTTGTTTTATATGGTTTTATTCCAACCATCACAACAAGCTATTAGCTCCAGTCATATCGCCGAGAGAAAATCCGTACAGCAGAGTCCCTGATTATCTTTAAGCGACGACTGAAGACCTACCTCTTCCTGAAATACTTAAATTAGCACTTTCCAAGTTTGTAGAATTCGAGTTATATTTATATTGAGTTTGTATTCTTTCGTACCAGTGTAAGATTTATTCACTACTAGAGATTTAAAGCACTTTTGTACGTCGCTCTGGATAAGGGCGTCTGCTAAATGCCGCAAATGTAAATGTAATGTAAATGTAAAATCACACTTTCAGAAACTACATTTGGGAGGTTGGTTTGTGGTGGGTATGGTACGTCGCTACAAAAAGAGCATACTGGTCGACAAATGGGCTTTACTCTTAAAAAATAATGTATTAACATAGTGTTATAAATAGTATATAAAAATACACTTTTTGAATTAATTTGCCTTTTCCATTAAGCTCTTCTTTACTTGAGTTCTTTCTGTTTCTTTTTTTTTCCCTTTTGAAGAAAGATTTGTATTAATCACATTATACTGTAAATTATAGTAAAAGGGACTACACGGTAAAGTAAACCTAATTGCTTATGTAAATAACATAAATTACTTCACATGCTGATTGTAACTCCACAGTGGATATGTAAAAGAAAAAAAGAAAAAAAAAGCTTTGTATGGAGTACATCGTGATTATTCAGCACTTAGTGCAAACTTTCACTCAGCGTAATTATCATTCACTGTCTACAATGTTAACATTTGTGGGTGAATTATTTCAATCTCAGAGCTACAAGACTGCAGTCTTATTGTCTTCACAATGGTTTTGTAAAAGAGCAGAAACTGATCAACAGACCAAGATGGATTTTTTTCTAAGGAATGAGAATACAGTCTACACAAAACACATGGATGGCATATTTTATTCAGTTGGGTCCAGCAGTCCAAATGCTGTGGCTGAGTGGAATACACCAGGTTTTGATTCATGAGTCTATGAAAGGAACCCTGCAGGTTCAAACAGAGTTGACACAGCACTTCAACTGGCCAGGTGCTGTGTGTGTGTGTGCGTGTGCGTGTGTGTGCGTGTGTGTGCGTGTGTGTTTGTGTGTGTGTGTGTGTGCGCGTGTGTGAGAGAGAAAAAGACAGAGAGAGTGTGCGCATACCGTATAAACTTTTTACTAGTGTAAATACTTGAGTGTTCTGTTTCAGGAAACTAAGACGCCTAATGTTAAAACCTATATAATAATCATATCACGGGAGCCTGTATCATAAAACAGAGTATTCTATGTAAACAATAAAAAAGCATTAACAAACACACTGCAGGTTACTAAAAGTGGATTTTGAAGGTGAACACATGCTTCCCCAAAACCTTATAAACCAACCAACAGTAATTTATCAAGCGGTTTTTCATGCAGCTTCTTAGGGCAGAATAACCTTCTCAGGGAGTAGTGCTATTTGCCCTCTTCTGCATAAATGAGTTCAACACTCATTATTGTCCAGTGTTTTTGGGAGCGACAGGACAGGGAGAGTAGTTCATCCTGCCTACCTAGAAAGCATAGTCAATATTGGCTCCTTGGCTTGTGGCTATTGACGGCTGTGGCATAACTGGGATTAAAATTTGCAATATTTATTTTTGTGCCAGTTTGCAGTAAAAAATTAATAAATAAATAAAAAAACGCTCCTTGAGCACTAACAAACCACCTGTAAATATTTGGTGATTTTCCAAATTTTTTAAAAAATACATTCCAAATCTAATCTAATAATTGGCTGGTGTCTAACAAGCGCTGCTAATTTTTCTTTCTTTCATGAACAACTTCAATAAAGTGGGTCACTGTTCACTGTTGGATTCCTCCTTTCCTTACAGAGTTTGGTGAAGCAGTAAGGGCATGGAAGAGAAGTGTTCTACAAAGATCAGAACAGGATTAACACTAATGCCCCCTGCTTTATCTACTGTCATATGAGCAAACACCTTTGACTAGCTCTTTCTAGAACGCAGCCGGTGATGCTAATCTGGCAGCTTCCTCATTTGACACCACACACGGTGCACACACATATGCTAACCATCTCAACTATCACCTTCCCCTTACACACAAAAAAAGAAAAGAAAGTTCATGTATTCCAACTTGCTCGCACCACGATGCTTGAGTATCTTAACTTGTGTCTCATTTCCCAGAAGCTTTGAGTTATGACTTGCTTATGTTACGAACTCGTTGAGATTCCTATGTGCTTAAAAGCTTTTTAAAAAGTTATTTCCCCTTAGTAATTCGTGACCTGCTCCCTCAGGCAATGTTGAGACAGATGGCTGGACTACTCAATTCAGATTTGTTTTTTCCTGTCTTTTTTAACATAATCACATTTGTGTATTTGTTCAGGTTAGGAGCCTGTGAAAGTTTTGCTGAAAAGAACTGGAACAGATATCACAGACCTGGCGCGTACGAGACAGATTTGATTGCTGAATTAATCCACACACAAATGGGGTCCAGATCCGAATGAATAAAAAGATATGGGTAAGTGTGACGGTTTTAGAGGTTTGGAGCTAGACAAATAGGTCCATTATGTGCTGGATTTGTGAAAATATTACATTTCAGAGGACAGATGTTACAATTGGCCAAATGGGAAAAACATACCAGGTTTACACGCAGGCGATCTGATTCCACTGTACGCTTCCTCGCTTCTACAATTGCGACAAATTTGATTCTGCCACATCATTTGATTCTTGTCAGTTAGCCTGTTATGATAGGAAGAATGAATACACTGTCCTACCATAGCCATTGTTGCCTAATTCATGTATGCTACAAAGCGAATTTTGTTTTTCAGCGCACTGAGGTCATGACAGGATAATCAGAGCTCAGTTGAACCCTGCTGCTGCATTTTAAATCTCACAAAGCCAAGCCTTGTTGACAAGACCAAGCGGTGGCATACATTAAATACTCTAATATTTACTAGCCATGGAAGCTCATGTGAGAAAATGCATCATCTTATTACATCCCCAAGCAACTGCAGATTGACAGTTTGGCCAACTAGGTTACTGCACTACTGAACTCTTTCCACAAGGTGGCAAAATGAAACGTCACAAGTTTCTTTTCCATTGCTGAAAGACATAAAAAAAAAAAAGCCCTGCCAGTAAACTCAAGCCTAATCCCTGTACTTTCCACTAGTTCGTTTGATTATGTAATGCAGGGATTAGGATATCTGTCTAATCATGTGTTACGATACATGGCCACTAATATATCAGCGTACTTACTTCACATTACTGATGAACATCTTTGTTTCTTTTGTAATATTTACTATGATATTTTGCAAGTCAAGTTTTTTTTTTTTTTTTTTTTTTTTTTTTTTTGCAGCTGACTATTTTGTCACCTAATTCGATTCTAACTGCTGATTCTGCTAATAGAAATCCAGTTATTTAGACAAACGCAAGTCTGTGTTTGGAGCATGTGAACGTTAGTCTCCATATAAGCAAAACTCCTTTCTATCCATATGATCAAAAACCTTTACTACACTTCATGTCCACTTTGTCCGTGAAAATGTATTAATGACGGCCTACTTCAGCCATGACTTTGCTGAAGGCTGACAATAAAATGTCACACGTTTTTCTGTTATCTAACATCCTTAAAATTGAAACCAGCTTCAAGGCTTTATAATTTCGAAATGGGAACACTGGCCCTGGTAAGTCTGATGTCTTCGTCGAAAGGCACAAACATTGATGTTGGAAGGTTCTAGTCTGTTTATAGTAACAGCGCTAATGCATAATTAACACTGGTGTCTCTATGAATAGATCAGATTATACAAATGTAAGTGTGTTAACCGAGTTAAAATCGGGATTGTTGTAACAGTACTTTACCACTACCGATGTAACATGTAGTTTGGCTGTCATTCAGCACGTATATTTGCATTGCAGCATTTAAAAATGTTTTACTGTGCAAATTAAGTGTGTGTAAACTTTTAAAAGGAATACCTTTAGATATCTAGTGAAAGTAGTTTGATTTGTGGATCTATGGAGGTATTCAGACGAGGAATTTGATATTTTTACAATGGCTGCCGCCTTAAGATTTTTCTGCCCCTAGTAGCTTTGAAGATCTTTCACTTCCATTTATGTCTGTTCGCTTGTTAAAAATGTGCCCTGTGTAAAAAACAAGAAACATCTAACACATAAAATCCTGGCTGCACAAACAGATGTGTGAAACTCTAACACAGATGATGGTGTCCAGGAGAAAAATATTAGGGTATTAATATATAATTAAGGTATATATCATTTTCATTCTTAACCGTTATTAATATAATATACTAACAGCCTATGCAGACACTGTAAATTATATCTTCCTTAAGGCGGAATTCATTCATTTCCCTTTCAATAACTACTTTATCCTGGCCAGCGACACCAGAAACAGCAGGCAAAAGATAGGAAAATTCAATCCAAATGCACTTACATGAATGTTCTCATTGGTTGTTTGTTTTGTGGTTTTTTTTTTAGTATTGTATTACTTCTCTCACATTTTTTGGAATTGATGCTGCAGATTGAATTCAACATTTCAGACCACAATATTTGTCCCGCTGCATGTGTATGCTTTTCTAAGGAATCTTGACAGGATCTGTGTACACTGAAGAGTTCACACTCCTACAAAGTATCCAAACTTTATGTTTTGTTATATGTGGTGGCAGCTTAAAAGCTTAGTTGATTAAAGCTTGGCTGTAGCTAAATACAGTTTCTGTGAGCATGTTAGAGCAGAGAAGGCAGAGAAAACAAATCTCAACTACATCAATCTAAAGCATGTAGGCATCAAAACAACGCACAAGTTAGAGTCATTGCCCATGCGGCTTTGGCTGTTTTGGAAATCTCATCACCTACTAAAGTTGAAAGATGAGTAAAAAGCCCTTAAGTGCAAAGTGGCAGATTTTATAGTGTGATTGATGGGGAAAAACTTTATTCATCCCTCAATCTAAACCAGATTGAATCCCAGGTTACAGGGGATAATAGAGGATTGATATCAACCTCTTGTACCGCTACATATACTTCCGAGGGACCTTGTCTCACCATTAAAGTTACTACAGTAAAGATTGACTGCACAATACCTGATGAACCAGTCTGAGTCATAAGTAAATGACTTCTGTTGGTACAAAAATGAGACCTAACAAGTCATTTCTCCCTTTCTGACCTATACACGTAAAAGCCATGAACACACAGGTAGACAAATGTAATTACTTCATGATCCCAACTTGCATTCAATAACACCCAACCTTTTTAAGTGGCATACCATGAATTGCATGCCATATAGTGCAAAGTTCAGAGTAGATGACTCAGAGGAAGTTAACAATAACTGTGGATCCTCTGCAGGGATTTAAGCCTGGGAGTATTTTGTAGAAACCAGAAAACATGCATTTCCTGTCTAAGGTATTCTAATACTCTCAGACCTCATGTTAGCCTAGGGTTACCTCAATAAAATTTTGTATGCAGTAAAATTTTACTGAAGCATTCCCAAAATTTGTCACACAAATCCTGATGTATACAAGATCAACGATAGTTTCTGGGTAGTAATATACGTTTTGGCAATTTGGAGCCTCCTGGTGCTGTGGTGTTTACCATCCAGGCTATAAGGAGTAGCTTATGTTAACAGAAGAAGATGTGTCCTTACCGAGTGCCCTGCTAAGTCGGACTTATCAGGGTGGTGCTGTGCTGGGTTGACCTCAGGGAAGAGGTTGGGAGGGGAAATCCCTCATTTTGTTCCGTAAGCGAGGATTGGGGACGATAGATCATGCTCCCCCAACGCCTTTTACCTCCATGTTTTGTGGAACTTGTAGAAAGGAACCCCCTGGCTAAGCTAGGCTGGTCTGGGCTGGTTTGGGTTGGGCTGGGTTAGGTTAGGTTGGGTTGGGTTGGGTTGGGTTGTCCGTATACAGTCTAAATGGTAGACACAGTTTACTGTTGAGGATTCCTTGTCATGGTAACAGCGTTTCCAGACTTTTTCTGAGTGCTTACATCATTCATATGAGTCAGGATACCCCGGAGGAAATCTAGGATCTTCCACATCCTTTAGTATAGCCATTTCCAGGAATAGCAGAATGAATTTTTGTTATCTTATTCAGCTTGTAAAGTGGTCATTTTTAAATAGAAGAGCATGTATAAATCTGGGTGTCCTGTGCAGCCGGCGGGTAAATGATTCGTCGATTATTCATCGGTTGGGACTTTAGTATATCGATGCTGGATTTCACCATATAGAAAGCAGAATGTAGATCTGAAACAGCAGATCATGAACAAAAGTGAACAGTCAAGAAAAAATTCCCCAAAATAAAAGCTCTTTTAAAAATATTTGTTGTGAATGTAAAAAAACATTTACTACATAAATTATAACATTATTTTTAGCTGTAATCTCAGATTGTGTACAGCATACGTTGAAACTTTGAGATAACAGTTAACACACTTCACATGCAACAACATAATCCATGTGACAAGCAGCCCCATAATAAAGAAGCACATTTCTTTCATAGCTTCACTTACCTCAGTGAGTAAGAGGAGCTTTGCACAATCTCACTGGATCTCTTTTGGTGTGGTGAATACAGTCACAGGATAGGCTGTAAGCCTCTGTAAATATCTGAGTGTATTACAGTGTAAGGATTAGGCTGTGTGAATATGTGTGCTCCTCCTGGTAGGACTCCTTCTCTCCTCCCTGTGTCCAAGGCTCCACCTCAGACCAACCAACGATCACACACTAGCTCAGATTACTGCTGTCCTACTAATCGCTTGTGGCTTTGCCCTGACATTCCCCCCCTCAGGTCAAGCAGAACATACTGTCCAGTGTCTTCTCGTACCTTAATAATACGTTACACTTCAGTCTAAGAAATTTTGGTGTTTAGGTGCCAGCTTTCATCCTGTAACAATGCCAATGATGATGGAAGCTACACTGTGACCTGCCAGCACGGGGAAGCGAAGGGCTTTGGCATTGTGCATTAGACTGGATGGATCTCATAGGTTCTCTCCTCTATTGCGCAAGGCACGAGCGCCGCAGCACGCATGGCCTTCAGCTGTGTTGGCTAATAAGGAAAGTCTTCAATCACATTGGAGAATGATTCCCTCTGGAAGTCATTCCAAAGTAAAACATCTCACAAGCTAGGGACATAAACCAGAGGAGATGTTTGCCAGAGAGTGTGGGGGACAGAAATGAAACTGGGAGAACGAGACATAGGCACAGCTATTCTAAAAGGGGCCAGCTCTTTCTTCTGTGTGAATATTGGGTGTGTAAAAAAGCAGCAAATGGCGAACAGATGGAGGGCTTATGGGCAGCCCTCCAGCACTCTAATCTTCAAAATAAATAAATACCTGGGTGTAGCGTGAACTATCCGAGTATACTATGTGCATAGCACTCAGTGCTGTTACAACGAATACGACATGACATGGGTCAGTGCAAGAAATTAATAACATGTCTCCAGATCCTGTCAGTTTCACTAAGCTACTAAATTTAGTTTTCTAATGTCAACTCATAGTAGCAGAAAATTAGTTGAGATTGATAAATGGAATATTTCATGTTCACGTTAGTATTTTGTTTTGCGTTAAACAGATTAGGTCAGATTACAATAATCAGATTTGTGTCATTGCATTGGATTAATATGTGCTACCTGTGGAGTTTTATTTTTCCATTTAAATGTGGGACAGTGACAGAAAAGAAAAAATCTGCATTGTTCTCTTCTTATTATTAGATGTCATTCATGCTCTTTTTACAATTCATCACAATCCTGGTGCTTGCCTCTAGATTTTATTAACTGTAATCCATTTTTTCTGAAACTCCAAATTATTGGAGCATTTATTTATCATTATTCCTCCATTATATAAATTGTCAGTCCAATGATTCAAAAATGTTCATGGTGTCAAAGTGTGAGAATTGCTCTAGGATTATTCTGATTTTACCATATTCGTGATAAAATCTGGATGATCAGAGATTTGTGTAATTGCCATACCCCAGTATGTGTTAAACGGAAAGTGGTAAATATTTCCACACTGCCTCTTGATAATACTGTAAAACATTCAGCAAGAAATAAGTAAAATCTCAAGTTGACATCAAATATAAACTAAAGAAACAAACAAAAGCGTCCAGCAGGAGATGCCTGAAGTTAGGCATACTGATATTTGGTTTATACCTTGAGAATATACTTCTTAAGAATGTCGAAGAGAAGAGAACCCACTAAGAGAACGGAAAACTGAACTGAACATTGTTGTTAATAAAAGTTTTGACTCTGTGAGCCTCCTCTGGGATTACCAGTTTCCTCCTACTGTTCAGAAATGTGCCCATTGCATGAAGTGGTGTTTCTAAGTTGGCACTTGGTGTGAAGGTGTGTGCACGGTGTCTCTGTTCTAAAGTCGGTCAAAAAAAAAAACTATAAATAAAATATGTTAAAAATTGGTTTAAATATATTTATAATATCTTGCAAATATGAGTCTCATGACATCTCACCTTTCCAAATAAGAGAAAACATACAATCCTTTGTTTTCCAGCTACGTGACTCATCAAAAGAATGAAAACTGATCTTGATGCAACTTGATGCACATAGAATTTTGTTTTCTGAATGTTTTTTTTCCCTCTAGGTTAAACACTTACTTGCCAGAAAACTTCTCGTGTCACTCCCGGTTGAAAACACAAGCTCCATTTCTCAGGACTGTAAATCACGTCACAACCTGTATCAATTAATAACCCTACACTTCCTAAGATTCTCAGCCAGCCAACAATCTGCAGACCTGATTCATAAAATGACACATATCCTGATTTCATAGCTGCTCACTATTTCCCACTTATGATTATCTTTTTGAAATAATGTATTTCTCTTCAGCTTTCCAGCAAGTGACACATTTTGGTTTATATTCCCTTATTTACAGTTTGCCAGAGTTAATTCAGTTCATTTATAAGCCATCCAATAATCAGCCATGTTACAAAACAGCATTTTAAACAAGATATGAAATGTCAAAGATACTTTATATTCTCTATCAACCAACCCATAAGTGATGGCAGCAAAAGAAACCTTCCTGAGAAACCTTCAGAGGAATCCAACCTTCAAAAGATAACCCATGCTCTTCTTGGTGACACCGAATAGTGTGATTATAAAACATTTCTCTACTCTGTCCGCCTGCTTATCACACCAAATTGCGCGAAAGTACATGCCGTACACGATCTTTTAGCGGTCTTACTTTTGCATCCAAATCCCATGCGATCTCGGGCTGACAGCAGTCCACGAGACAAGAATCAATTCGAATAAATAATGTGTAAATGTTTTCATCATAAAATTTGCATATAAATGTAAAAAAGGGTCTACAGTGTTTTACTGAATGTGAATGTTTTTTACATTGTAAATGCTTGATGACCTTTTGTGCATCGATGCAGAAACAGATTGTAGTTTTGCATGTTGGTAGTCATAATCTGTTTCAATCTTCTGTTCTCACCCAAGTGTTTACCATCATGTTTATCTCTCCTTACACATGCTAACTCATGATCTTAAGAGTGTTACATGGAATTCAGAGTCCATGTTGCATTTCTTAGGAAAGCAGTTGAAGATTTCCAGCTAAGTAACAAAAGACGGATCATTTTCAACTTAAGCAAAAGGAACCATGGGCGTAGGTTTGGTGTGTTCGAGACAAAGCTGTCAGGGAAAAATATATTAGAAAAAGTTTAAAAAGTTTAAATAGTTGGATTTTAAATTTACTTGGGCACTTAATGTTATCTTTTTTGTTATTAAATGAATGTATGTAATGTATGTTTATCTTTTTTTTTTTTTTTTACTTAAACATAAAGTTAACATTTTAAATGATTATATGTTATATATGATTATATGTAAAATATATATATATATAAAAATTCAGAAATGAATATAAATAAATAAAATGCAGATTTTATGGAAATTAGGCCAAAGGTGAACCATCCACAATTCACATCAGTGCTTTTAGAGTGGTCAAGCCAATTAAAAAAGAATTTTGTTTATGTGCTACTAGTTTTCTACTGTGATTGCAAACATTAGTGAACGTCCCAAAGCTATTTAAGTTACATTTTACTGATTAGTTTGCTGGCAAGCATTAGATAGATAGATAGATTGGCTCTATTTTATTTAACTTTTCTTATTTTTCACTCCAAGCTCATGGGGCTTAATTGTAATTGGCTGCGATATCCAAAGTCCAAACAGTTTGAAAGTCTCATTTTCCATGTAATCCCAGATTCTTACATTCTTGTCTAATATGCATAAAATAAGCATTTTTTTCAATAGAAAGTTTTGAGATTTGTATTACGGCTAGAAAACGTGTCAATTTTAATTATAGTAAGTCATTTTTTAATTGAAGGCAAAGTATTCAAAAAATACACCACAGTGCAAAATACAATACACAAGCCCAAGAAAAACACTGCAGTTTTTGATTCTTTTTAAAAGTTATAAAAAAATATATAGTGAAACATATCCAAATACAGTCAGTCACTTTCTCATGCCGTAGCCACACTTTGGATATGAGGTTTTTACAAACATATTTGCTTTCCAACAGTATTTCTGAAAATGGCGTCATACATATTTATTGATAAGCAGGTGTGGTTTTTTCGGGGGTTTCTTATTTATTTTATTATGGTCACAGTACATGCAAGAGGTAATTGTGTGCACTGATTAGCTGTTGCCTTCGATTTCTTTTGTCTGTAGATAATATTTGGATAAGCATCCAAAGCTTAAAGTAATTCCTACATGTTTTTCATATTGTTAAGGGGAACAAAAGCATTGTGAGAATCTGTGCAGGGAGAATGCCTCGGCTAACCAGAGAAGCCTACTATGCTGGCTGGCTGACAGCTTGTTCTGCTCCCTAAACCTCAAATCCTCAAATATTGACTGAATAAATCCAGAACAAGTTTCAGGGTGTAAAAAAAGAACCAAGTTACATATTTAGATTTGAGATTAAGGATAACTTTTAGTGCTCTCAAGATTCACATGAAAAGCAGAAAATCTACACTGTACTTGAGGAAATCATGGGTACTGTGTCAAAAACTAGAGCTAAAACTGTGGAGCCAGAAAATGTATTTAAAATCAAATGTCAAGACATATTTATTTATGTTTTAAAAAGTAAAACTACATGGTTTGAAATAAGTCTAACTTAAAGTCAATGATATCAGTTTTATTGATTGTGATTTTATTTATTAGATACTTTGTCAGGACATAACTAGCTAATATCGGTTAGCTAATATTTAATGAACGGTTATGAACGGTTTGAAAAAGAAAAGAAAATAGTCTGTGTTGCAAACAGGGAAGTCTCTTAGCCAAATGTTTTCGCAGAAATACTACACCTACGTTGTCATTAATCACATTATCATAACAAAAACAAACAAACAAAAAACAGGCTTATATTACAGTAGATGCTTGGCAAAGGAATAGGTTTGCACAGGATGCCAGTACTGTACATATAAAGCAGTTCATCCAGACTATAAACATGGCGTCTGTACAGAATATTTGACTGTTTAGTTTTTTGTGTTTTTTTAACTCGAGCTTCATGTATATATAATTTGCTGTGATTTTGAAACAGTTCCTCTGATATGTCTATTCCCCTCATTGCCAATGCCATATCATATCCAGTGTGTTAGAGTGCAGAGCCAAAACAACAAATATACAATAGTCACAACCATTTGAGTCGATGCTACAGTTGCTCCTGCAAACCCACAACCATTACGAAGCCAGCAAGGATTTGGATTTGTTGACATTCCTAAACACAACCGCAATAAACTCGCACGGCCATATGTTTTCATCCTAATTTAATACCAGTAGATTGACAATACAATGGCTCTTTGTTGGACAATAGAGGTGGTAATAGAGACTGGTGAAAAAGATTTGTTCTGAATCTGAATTGTACTGGAAAGAGCCCTGAGCCAGACGAAGCTCAGACATGGAACAGATCTTTGCATTATCGTATATACATCTATGATTGGTTACTTTCTGTGTTTACATTCAAGGGAAGCGCTTAAATGAGGCGCTGTATTATTTTCATAGCGCAAAATCCCACGAGAACTCGAGTGTTGAGCGGATGCGTCACCTTTTCTCCATGCATTATCGAGACTTTTCTTTTCCATTTGTAGGTGTGCAGTTGTGTGAACGTTTCCAGAACAAATTTCTCATCTCTTCGTTTACACTGGGAAGTCGTTTAAACTAAAAAAAACCCAAAAACAATTTGTCTATTCGAGTCATTATTTGCTCAGCTTTTAATGACTATTTAAAGCATAGAGAACAGGAAGTATGAGTAAAGTATCAATTAACTCGATTTGTTTGCATGCACTCGTATTAGGGATGTAACTGAATATGAATATAGTAATCGGAATGAACAGATGGCAACAAATTCAGATACAAGTCTGCTTGCTCTTTTTCCCTTCCCTTTCAGAAAGTTCACCAGAGAATCTATTATAAGACTAAAAGTGTGCTTTGGTACTAGGATACGAGGATCCTGTGGTCTGTACCAAAATATAATACTTATACAGGAGATCTTTAATGTGTGAACAAGCAGCCCAGTCTCATGGCATTTCATGATATTGATTCATGATTCATGACACAAACTGCCCTCTTCTTTTTTTGTGTCACTGAGGATGACATTCTATATAATGTATTTTAATAGGAAGTATTTTTGGTGCCTCCGCCAACATTTTCTTTCTTCCACTGGATACCACAGACACTGTGTTTGTTGTTTTTTTGTTATTGATTTAATTTTTTTCCTTTTTTTAATTTATTTTATTCAGCATTTGAACAGGAGATTTTATCCTTGTATTTATTGCGTTAAATATGGTAAGCTATTTGCTATTATTAACCATCATCAGTGGTACTTTCCTGTCAAAATACATTAAATATATTCTCACGGTTAATTAAGAAGACTGTGTTAATTAGAGACACACACATTTATTAGAGTATAACACTAACCCTAATTGTATCTCTTATGCTCTGATGAAAATGGGAAAAAAAGGTTACGGTTGGCATTTCTGTTAGCATTACCCATGATCCTCTGCGTCTATGGAGAGTCAGGTGGAGGCAGTGGTGCTGAGTGACACGAAAAAAAGAGAGAAGTTGAAGCCCATATCATGAAATGCATAGACGGGGTTTAATCGATGAAAAGAGATGCAGATATGAATATTTGGGACATTAAAGATATGAAAATAGATAGCGACACTTTGTATGTTGGTGTCAGACAAAACAATCTGTTCCTAAACTTGCTTCTCTGTAAAATCATTTCGTTTTTCCTGCCAAGTTTAAAGGTGACAGTTAGACATGTGAGGTGACGCATACACTCCTTTGTTTTCATCTCTCTCTCTCTCTCTCTCTCTCTCTTTCTCTCTCTCTCTCTCTCTTTCTCTCTCTCTCTTTCTATCTCTTTTTTTACAGCATGACTTCTGTTTATTCAGCCATTTGATTCCTAGTGTGTTTTTATTGTATCAGGATGTCACATAGAACTGGTATTATGTTATGGTCTCTCCTGTCTCAAGGGTCGTGGTCTTTGTACTTGGTGCGAACTCAGGAAACTAGTAAAAATGCAAAAAAAAAAAAATGACGGTGAAAAAAATAAAGGGGTGGCAATCATGTGCCAGTTTTAATGTGCCAGTTTCTATTTGATTTAAATTTCATTTTATTCATTGCAGTGATTTTGTCACCATGTTTTCTTAACAACATACAATTTATACATGTTATTGATCGGAGTAAACAAAGCACACACCCATGCATGGCATGCTGACATTTTTTTTAGTTAATCAACTCAATCTCTCTGGGCATGACTACTCGAATGATGGAACCTATTACTCGTAACACAATCCCACTACTAGCACACACATCCAGATGAAAACTACAGCTATTCTACAGAGGCTTAAAATGTTTATTTCAAACCGTGTATGACTTAAAGGGCTCACCAAGGACATCCTGACATGACTGTGGTTGACACTCTTGTAAACATTTCTGTAAAATTATATGAAACACCAGTTGGGAAATGTGTTATATTATGCCTTATGACAAATCAGATCCAGAAAATGTCTTGTAAAATAACCACACATTATGAAAGAGTGTTTGATTCGCAGGTATGATATGATTTGAACCGCTGCACCTGTGAGTAAGAGCTATGAGATTATATAATTGAGATGCAATGCAGTGCCAAAAGTTAATAGCAGGTGACATAGTCATAGCATTACTTTTCCATGTGCGAGTTAAGAGCTGACTTCATATTTGATGAGTTACTAAGTGCAAAAATATGCAGGAGGGTGGGGTGGCCAAGCATTCAATATAAAGGATACGCTCCGAAGCTGCTGTGATGATGACTGCTTCGAGAGTGTGGAGTGTAAATATTTGGCTGTTTCTAATTAATCGGTTTCCTGACAGCCATTTCAAGTTTTGACAAAATTTTGACTTTACAGCTCATTTCAAGCGTTTACGGGAAAATGACTAACGTGACTTGCAACGCAGTGTAAGCTCTGTATTGACTGTTTTAATGACAAAAAAAGCTGTTTTATACATTAAACTCTTCAGGTAGGTCCAGAATTACCCTTTTTACACTGAAATGCCTAAGATGCAAGCAAGTGCACTTCATCTGTACAGGTTTTCTCAAACAGCAGCGCCCTCTAGTGGTCACCAATACAACAAGACACAGGTTTGCAGCTTTTTATTCCCTTGTGTTTTTCTTGGTTATTTTTCTTGGTATGCATGTAAATTGTTGCTTGTTGGTCTTCTTATCAGCCTGCAAACGAAATCCATATGCAGCTCAATTAAAGAAAAAAACCCATCCTAAATGGCTTCGACATGAATCCATGGAATCAACACCTAATCTTCAATGGTGTCCAGGATTTATTTTATAATTCATAGTTGACCTTTTAAAACGCTTTTCATCGTGACCGAATATGATAAAGGAAGCAATTTTGCTTTTACTGGAGTAATATTTTAATAACTACTATTTTTTGTTAACTACCTGAGCCATTACAACTGTATTGTAGCTGTTTTCTTTCTCCAGTCCTTTTACACTGCATGTTTTAATCATGGGATATTTAGACTTGACTTGAGAGAAGAAGGTTTAGTGCATTTCAATTTCAAAGCTAGTTTAAGTTTATAGATTAAAAAAATAAATGGATGTTTAATGACACTTGCAATAATGTCAGCGCAATAGACAACTTACATACATACATTTAGCACCAGAATCTTTAGACACACCAAAAGTATTTTGGTATGAACATATTTCATGTGTGGATTTTTCCCTTAATGTCATGACTAAAAGGGAATCAAAGAAAAGGAAAATAAAATGCCTACCTTTTGTAATATAATTGTCTATTATCTAAAAACACTTCCCTAAACATTTTTTCAAGCCATTAAACACTCACAGAGCTGCTTTTTTATGTAGGTTTTTTATTGTTTATATATATATATATATATATATATATATATATATATATATATATATATATACACACACACACACATTTCCACACATTTCAGGCAGTGTGTATCTGATAGATTGTATAACTGCTCTCTGGCATAGACTGAACCACAAATAGTAGTACACTGTAGAGTAGAGCACTGACACTGCACACACACACACCGAGGAAGAGCAGAACGACGAGTCATTCATCGTAAATGTCAAAACTGAGCTCCTCATTTTCTTCACTTGTTCTTAAAGAAAAAAAGTCTAAATCTTTCAACACCCTCTTACAGTATGCAGTCGTTCTTGTTCAGTAAGCGAACATCCTTTAACGTGTAGCAACTTGTACCCTGCACCTGAAGCTACTTCTTTCAGTCGCTAAATATTCAACACTTTATCAGTGTACTTATTTTCACTAAGGTTCACACTTACACCAATTGCTCATACTTGGCATAATCGTTTATTAGCAGCGCAGAGTGAGAGCTGAGTTATTTTAGTGTGGTTTCTTCCTCCGAAACAACATAGTGATAAAAAAAAATCAAGAATATTGGCATACTGATTTGTCCTGGCAGTAATTATTACATAGTAGTGTTACACATCAGCTATTAGGAAACGGTATTGCTGCAAAAACAAACACACACACACAAAAAAAACACTGTCATGAACGATCATATGATTACCCGAGTCTATAAGGTTGGATATACACTGGATCATGTCCATGTGTCTTGAAGAATTCATCCTTCTAGGGTTAGAGTTATAATGATGGTGTGGAGATTGTTAAAAGCTACAGTGGAACGTAATGATCATAAATACCATGCCTATAAACGCTACTTGTGTTTTAGCAATGGTTTCACATCACAAAGGTTTTGATAAAGAAGAATGAATACATCTTGTCTTGGGTAGAAACATTTTTGCTCTAAAACAGTGTTCCTCCATTTTGCATGCATAATAATTCTCTTAGAGATTTTTATACAACAACGTAGTGTAGTGACTGACAGTCTTCGATTAGACCTGTTTTTTTAGATGCTGTTTAAATGCTCTCCCTCTTCACTGTAGTATATGCAGACACAACAGACATCTGGTCATCCTCCAAGGTAAATAATGAAATCAGTTTCTTAATCAGGAAAAAAAAAGGTTATATATATCAATCTGTAATTCTTGAATTTATCTCAGAACTTTGGGATCCTTAATTTAAATTTTTAAAAAATTAAATCCTAATTTCTTTGTTGCTTTTCCTGTGTTTCACTGCATCATAATCATTGCATTATCCTGACAGCAAAGCGCAATGTACGTTGCATTTATTAACTAGGGTGAGATGATTTTAGATCGAAAATAAAATATTGCAATAAAAGCTATCCTTTTTCTTTTCTTTTTAATGTTAAGATGAGGCTGAAATGAATGAGCGATCTCAAATGACCTGTGTGTTTCTCAGCAAAACGGTGATGCAAAAGCGTGACGTTAAAGGAGCATGATGTGGCTGATTACCAGAAGAAAAGATTTTTACATGTGAAAAAAACATCTAGTGAGCATATCTGCTGAAAACATCACTCACAGTCAAATTCATTTGTAAAATAATGAGGGAAGTAATAAAGGCAACGTATACGGACCGTTTAGATTTTCTGCAATGCACTTCCTACCTCACACTGACCAAGCCTTCCTCTCATTTACCATGCAGGCAATTTACTGTCTGTTGTTATGGCAACCTGCATCTTTATATATCCTTGATCTGTGCTTTGCTCATGAGTCACCATCTCTGTACTTCTGTTTATTTCCGAAAGTCATGTCCTGTTCCTTTGCATAATCACTCAATGTGCAGAGATTTACACAAATACGAACACTGCCATATGACACTGATGTCTCCAGTAGCGTCTCAAAGTTGCTCATGCTTGTTTACCAGTCTTAAGGTTATTTTAACAGTATTTTGTTTTTCTAGCTTATTCCCTGGGTGTTATTAGAGCACCAAAACCATATTAGTGGTACATTACTCTCTCTTTCTTGCTCTCTTTCTCTCTCTCTCTTCCTCTCTGTGGCAGAGCTGTGAATGCACCACCAACACATCATTTCCTCCAATTTCTTGTTGCTAGGAGACATGAACATGCTTCTGCTGACAGAATTTTCTTCTCATTGCATTTGTGTTCTCCGTCCCTGCACTTAGCCGTAAATCTGCACTTTGCGTTTGTTTAAAGAAAACATTAATTCGTTAACAAAAAAAACAAAAAAAAGCCCATTAAAACAGTGCTAACAGTAACAGTGTCAGTTTAGTATTTAAGTTATGGCCTACAAAACAGCCTCAATTATTTTACGAGGACAGAGGAAATGCCTTCAAATTAAATATTTATTATATAAATATTATGTTTCTCATTGTTTTCCTTTCCAGCCTGCTATTTTTTTTATCCTCCTAAGACTGTAGGCGTGTGTTATATGGGAAGACAATATCACTACTATATTTTTCCTCATAATTATCAGTGTTACATTGAACAAATAACAATGTTCAGATACAGCATGTTAAACATGACAGAGATTTGGCTCGTATCCTTTCCCCGCTTTGATGCACTCATGTGGATCACAAAAGATCTGACACAATGGATTTACGAGCGGTGCATGAGCATGGGGACACTTCCATAGTCCCAAAGAGATCAGTTTGTAACTTTCCAGTTGGAGCTATCACACTTCTGCAGCCAACAGACAGAGTTTCAGTTCTTTTGTTGATACACCACAAGAAGAAAAGATATTTGTCCAAACGGTAGCAGAGAGATATGACACCAATGAAATGTAATAAACCACGATTTCTGGTCTGAAAGTAGGTTTATGCTTTCATTTCATTTTTTATTTTTTTTCTTTTATCCTCTTGCCTGCGTTAGCCGAGTCTCTTGAATCGCTCTTGCTGTCTTGATGCAACTTGCTCGAACCCTCAATCTTCCGCTCCAGAAAATTAGCTTTCAGCCTGGGTGATCACTCCACCTCATACAGCTTGCCATCAAGAGCCTTCTGATTGGTTTGCCCAACAAAAACACCGGTCCCAATCGGTTATTTGTTTACAGGCTTGTTGGATTTTTGTGTGCCATTGCTTTCGTCAGTCGTGGTTTCCGTAGCAGGTGTATCATCGGCACAATCCTTTCTGGTGATGTCTGGCTCCCAGAGAAAGAACTCATGTAGAAGTGTGTTGACTGTGTCTGGGCATTCCATCATAACCATGTGGCTGCCCTCCTCGATCACTTTCAAGAAGGCAAATAGGAGAATCTGGAAATACAGAGAACGTCAGATAATCAGTGACCACGCAACACCTGCTCGTCATGCTCATTCATGTATTATCCTGTCAGCCAATCATGTGGCAGCAGTGGAATTCATTAAATCATACTTCAGAGCTTTGGATAAATTTGATTGTTGGATCACTTTCTACAACATTTTTTGCTGTGTTAAGATTAGAAGCATTTTAGCACATGCAAGATGCTGAATTTTGGGCTTCAACAGCAAAAGAATTACACCTTGGGTTCCACTCTGTCAGCCAAAAGCAGAACTCCGAACTTAGAATGTGCAAAAAGCCTTACCACATGTTAGATTTAGATTATGTGAAGCATGGTGCATAAAATTCTTTGTGATTTTACAGTTCCTATAGAGTTTATAAAGTATTTGAATAAAACTTTCAGTCAGAGCTTCTATAATTTTATGGAAACTTATTCAACACCTTCTAACCAATCAGATTTAAGAATTTGACAGTCGTTTGGAATAAAATGTATAAGAATCGTTGAAACACTCCTCGGTCAAATAAAAGAAGGCCTTTGTTTCAACCATCTGCCACTTCTGTGGGGGCATCTAAAATTACATAATGCTTCTTAATGAACAATACATTCATTACAGCACAGAGATCTAGTTGTTTACGGGCATCTTGTCATCTATGACGTTATCTTTAGGCTACTGGTAGATCCCGAAGAAAACTCCATGATCTTATTTAATAAGAAGATGCTAAGTATTTTCATTTGCACTTTTATTTTTGTCCTTTTTTTTCATTAATTATTTATATTTCACTATACCTCAGCCATTCGTTGATCCTCATCCATGGGCACAAACTTGTCGTAAAGGCCATGAACAAGCAAGATGGGGACAGTAAGCTCGGCATGGTACACCTCGTCTCCCTCGGGCCAGTACTGACCGCTCATCATGGCCCGCAGCACGAACGGGGACACGTTAAAAGCATTGCCCTCCTTCAGCAGCTGTTTCTCTTTTGCGCCCTGTCTGGCAAATCCAGCCCTGAGACGGTTGAGAAGTAGGTAAAAGGACCAGTAATAAGGAGATAGGAAAGAGAAAAGAGAGAGATGACATTGTGAGAGAAAGCAACAGAGAGCAAAGACAAACAATTAATACATTGCTACCACAGTACTAACATAATGGCTATAAATGGTGTCTTTAACAACAGCTAAAGAGCTATTAGTTGCTTTTTATTAATGCAATTACATTTAGCTGAATACCCATGTGACATATGACCAATAAAGAACTAAAATAAATGCCATTGGGGTACAATTTACCTGCTTAGCTACCATTTTAATGACCAAAATTATATTACCTAGTAATGTGGTGAGTTTGTATTTGAGAAAAGCCCAGTACAAGATATTAAAATAGCAGTAAATGCTACTAGCTTCTGCACATTTTTTCACTGCCATAGCCTTTATATTTATTTGCTGTACGTATATTTGTATATTTATCTGCACTTGTCCCAATTTGGACAATCGCTACTATTTGTACTTCTTGGTAGATGCTAAACTGCTAACCTGCTAAACTGTTTACACTTCTGGTAGATGCTAAACATTCACACAGCTAGCAAAGCTGAACCAAATCGGATTTTTTTCTTCAAATGTGACAGATTTTTTTAACTGTATCGCTGTGTGAACTGCAAAAAGCACACTGAATATGACGACATTGTCGATTCCAGTTTACTCAAATCGGATATGTATCTGATATATGTTTGTGTGTATCCTCAGTCCTGTAAGGCAGAACAAGATTCGTGTGAATTTTACATCAGTTCATAATCAGATTTTAGTAAAACAGATTTGGGCCACTTTTGCCTTCTGTGTGAACGTAGCCTTTTACTGATTGCGCAATTCATACTTAAGGAAGCTCCACGCCAGACAAGGCGACAAGCAGTGCAGGACACAGGAGGGCAACTGGAAGATGGAGCAGAGGCTTGGCTCCAGCGCTGTGGGGCCTCCACCATTTATCATCACAACCTTATGTACCTGCTCTGGGTACTCGTGTGCCAGAAACGTGCAGAAGGACACCCTTGAATGAAGAGAGTAAGAGGCAACGTGTTAGATTTGTTTATTTTTTATCAGATTTTGAATATTAGCAAATATTTACAATAAAAATATCTAAAAATGGCAGTCACATTTATAATAAATAAAACGCCCCCTATTTATAAGACCATCTCTCTCTAATCTCTTAAATGTCCCTGAACCCTCTCACCCTCCTTCTCCTTTAATTGCCTAAAAGCCCTTGCTCATATTATCTTTCTCTGTATGTGAGGCCTAAACAGCTGATCCAATGTCAGCATGTTTAAAAAAACCTTATGCCTAAACTCACCCGTATGAATGGCCAATGAGGATGTTGCGGTTGCGAGCATATCTCTTAAAAATGGCACGTAGATCCTCAGCCAGGGCATAGAAAGTGTAAGCAGCCGCTATCTGAGGGGCAGTGCTGGCTCCATGCCCTGCCAGATCTGGTGCGATGACCTCGTAGCCCAACTTGGAGAAGAAGTCCAACTGACGACCCCATATGTCCAGTGAGCCTCCGACGCCATGGATGAAGAAGAGCGCCACGTCCGAGTGCGTCCCCTTACAGCTGCTAATACATCTCTCCGAGTCAATGAGAACTGTACGCTTGGGCTTCCTCTTGCGCCGCCTCGGAGGTGGAGCTGGTTTCTGTTGGTCCGATGCCTGAATAGGAGGAGAAGCTGGTTTGGGTTCTGGGGACGAAGGAGCAGTGAAGTAATCAGCGAGCTCTACTTCCACAGTGCTGCACTGCTCCACATCTCCATTGGGGCAATGAAGGATCTCAGATCGCAACACGTCCCCCAGGTTCTCAATCACCAGCTGGCCATTACGGTAGACGGTGATCTTCCGCTTGCAGTGAACACTGGTACCCTGCTCCTGCTCTGGATTGGCAGGACGCTCAGGCAGAACATGACGCACACGCAAAACACGACCCGGCTTCACCTCTACAAACTCGAACCCATCAGAAGGAGCAGCGCCCGATGGCTTCACAGGCAACACCACATTTCCACTTTTGCCTGTCAGGCAGCACAGGATGCCCTCTGTGATGCTCGTCAGCATGGTGCTCGCTCACCTGGACTAATGTATAGATCATAGAGTCTGATCAGTGTCATCAATCGATGGTATAATTCATATGGTCTGATTTTAAACATACACATAATGTAGTTAAATCAAACTATAAGTATATTTATGCATAATCACTGTGTACCATTGTACAAATTGTTGAGTGTTTCTGATTTTTTGACAATTGAAAATAATTGGTCTTCTTTTTGACATGCAAAAGTCATGAGGAAAGAGGATTTTTGCCCTTTCTGTTTCGCAAGTAATCTCTAAATACCACCAATAAGTGGTGGCTCAGTGTTTACTGTAAAGTAGGTTGTGGTTTTCTGTCACAGTTGGTTGCTTGAACCTGAGGTATAACCCTCAATTACATGACTGTATCCTGTTGTAGGCCACTTTGAATAAAAGCATCATTGAAATGAAATAACATAATTGTAATGATCTAGACTCGAGTATATCAAACGAGATATGTCCTTGACCTGGGTTCAGCTACAGTACAGTAGACCAGCACTGGCACAAAGCATTTATTCTGCAGCGTGGGCTTTTGTGTTGTGCCCTAGAAATAAACAAGCAGAGTGACTCACACAAAAGAAGCTGCATGCAATTGCTGATGCGGTGCCTGACAGCTGCTGTCAACCTACACTGTATAAGGACATTCGGAGGAGCTAGCGAATGCTGAAAGGTTTTTCAGGCAGCTTCCGGATCCACTTTTTTTTTTCAAGCAGTGAAAGCACACTCATGCACAAGTCTTCACCTGCTTTTGTTTTAAACGTGCTTGAACCGGAATGGAAAATCTTCTTAATACCAAAGCAAACACGATTAAGACCAAACACTCACCCACATAAATGACCTCCAATTCCATTCACATTAGCCATAATGGTAATATAATATGAAGCATGTGGCTTAGCTGTACAGTGTGTGGGTGAAAAAAGACACGTCAATTCACCTCGACATTGATCTAAAAATACCCATGGCTCGAAAAACACCACCATACTTCTTTTGGGCACTGAGGGAAAAAAAAAAAAATTCAGCTCTCGATCTAAACGATCCAGCTCAAGTGGTGGAGTTGCAGGAGTCTGACTCCGCTGAATTAGTCGTCCTGGAATTGAAAAGAACATTAAACTACAGCTTACCTCCTCATAATACATTCTCAATTTTTTTTTTGAGCACTAAAAAAAAAAAAAAAAACCAGCCTATGGCATGACTGCACAACTGTCATACAAATGAAGGCTAATTTAGATTGGATTTCATTCGAGTGTGAACGCCTGCCTTCCTGCCGTTGTGTAATCATGCAACTTGCACAGGCAGACAATGGTCAAATTAGATTTTTGCTGACTAGGTGCTTGTTGTATGCCGCTTGTATCGAGAGCACTGCACAACATCATGCTCAATAGCTCTGAATCGATTTGACTACAGTCATTTTCTGTTTTTTAATCCTCCTATTGTGTCAAACCCAATTTTGCACAGATAAAAGTCTGCAGAGATACAGGAAATACATTAAATGTCAAATGTCTGGCCTTCCACAACTCCAGAACAAGTGTCCTCCACCTGTATTTCCTATTTAACTCTTTTTAGCATTTCTAATCTGTAGAGTGCACCTGCTCACCAGTAGCTTGGAACAGCATTAGTCAGCAGGCTGGCTTTTGTAAGTGCTGATGAGAGCTGACAGACTAACGATTAGTTGCTGAGAACGCAGGGTCGCGAGGCCTGTCGATCTGCTCTTCACAAGCAGCGTTCCAAGCTGCAGGGAGAAATATGAGCACTTATCAAGCCTGTCTCACTGATACACTCCCTGTCTGGCTGCCTTTTTTTTTTTTTTAAGGGGTGCATAATAACACCTGCATCTCTCATTCTGGCTCCATGGGATTTTTCCTAGCTGGGTCTCCTTAGCCACTCCTGGACATCTCCACTCATTTCTGCAAGTTCATGATGATGTGCAATGCATTATGCAGAATAAATGGTAGGTTTTTGTTTGTACATTATTTCAAATCAAAGGAAGCTTCTCAACAGGAACGTACCAAAGTATAGCTCAAAATAACTGCAGATCCTCGTGGACTAAAGTAGAATAAATATAAGTGCTTTGATGCATCTATTTGATAAGATCTGATTTCCTATCCACTGGCACTGAAGTATTATTACGGTGGTGATTGCAGAGCAAGAATCCCCTTTGCTGGATTAGGGCCAAGTGAAAAAGCTTCAGGTCATCGTTGTCAAATAAAATGTAGGGCCATTCTGTTTTAAGGTGTGTTGGTGGTAAAGTCATTAAACTTTTGATGTTTTTAATAGAAACTGGGTGAGAATAATGAGAAGAGGTTTTTGTGGTTTTATATACAAGGATGGACAAATTATTGGTACACAGTACATTGGAACCAGACTTGGTGTCATGGCTAATCGTACTTTTTATTATAGTTGCATGTTTATTCCCATTGTGGTTTGGAAAACAACAAAAACGACGTCATATCCCCAACACAGTGTAGTTACTTGGAAATGTTACATTACTGTTCAATGAGGTGGTCAATGAGGTTTAGGGGCAAAAAAGAAAACCCAAAACAAAACATGGGACTGTGCACACAAGAACACTGCACCATCCATTCGGTATCCTATTATTAGAAATAATAAATGATAAATGATTTACATATGCCTGCTGTATTTATTTATTTATTTTCTCATTGAGAGTTATTTAGGACATATGATTCTCTAGAACAGGGGTCACCAACCTTTTTGAAACTGAGAGCGACTTCTTGGGTACCGATTCATGTAAAGGGCTCCCACTTTGATAAACACTTCTAAAATAACAAATTTGCTCAATTGACCTTTAACTATATGTTTTAATTAATAATTAATGATATTCATTTACGTGAAGACACTGATCATGTCAATGATTTTTCACAACATATTATCAACAATGATTTAACAAGGTAAGAAACAAATATCAATATCCAAAACTTTTTGCTGTTAATCTATGCAAGTATTTACATCTTCAAATAATCACTTCGACAAAATTTTCAGTAGTTACTAACAACAAATCATGCACTATGTTGCATCATGTTTGTACAGATTATCAATTACGTAACATACAAAAATCAACTTGGAGACCAGGTGGCTCTAATCTAATATGTAACAAATTTTAAAGTTCTTTTTTTTTATATTGTCACATTTAAATTCACACCAATGCAAGTGTGATTTAAAAAAAGAATAGCAACAAAAAAATTAGATGCAGCTCACTTTTAAGTGGTACTACGGTAAGCTATTTTTTTTAGAAAAGGTCCACAGGTGATTCATGTGGTCCTTGCGGGCGACCTGGTGCCCCATGTTGGTGACCCCCTGCTCTAGAATTAGAAATGCATCAATCTTGAAGTAAAACATTGGGTTTACTTTGTTTCAGGACATACATTTACTATGTCAGACTTGCTTCTAGATGCTGCAGTGCATTTTCTTGACTATCGTTTGGCAAAAGAGGGTATCCTCCGAGGTTCCCACACCAGCACACGCCAATCAATGCTATGTGCAGCAAAAGGCCAGAGTTTTACACAATCGAGTTTAGAGCTGCCCAGTTCAATCAAGCCAGTTATCCATCTAAACCACTCGCAGCATAGCAGCAGAACTCAAATCCTCTATTTGTAAATACAAACACCCACTAAAAGCCATTGTTGTGGGAATGCTGCACATGGCTGCAAGTTCATCACGAGACATTATTATTCCACTGCTGATAATTCCAATGCTGATGATTCGAGATTTGATTTGGCAAATAATTGTAGATCAGATTATCCTGCAGTGAGTGCAGTGTTCCCATTTCCCAAAAGCAAGCTCGATAAGAGTTGCACATAGATCAATACTGGAGGTAGACAGTGAAGGCCAAGGGATAAAGGGACAGGGGAGGATTTTTTTTCTCGGAGCCAAAAAAAAAAAAAAAAATTCGGAAAAAAAAAAAAAAAAAAAAAAAAAACAAGGATTCACAAACTAAATCTAACTAAATGTTTTTGGACCACTAGCAATGAATAAACACATTCTAAATAGATTTCCAGCTTTAATAAATTATGTTTGTAAAAACCATGATAGAACGAAAGTTTTTACCTGGTTATAAGAGTGGAAAATATGTATACAAGAAAATGATATATTACTGTACACAATTATACACTTGTTTGTGCAAGTTGAACATACAAATAATGACAGTACTGATGTTGTGTAATGTGATAAAAGTATTGAATGTAATGTAATGTAAATATCTGTTAAGTAAAATATTTGACATTCATATTACTGCATAGTTGACTTATCCAGAATACAGTGCATCATAACAAAGCCCATTAATAATTCATGCATTAAATATTATAGCATGTGTAATGGCATGTTCATATTTGGCAATGAAGACATTTTATCCAGCTGCAATAAACGTGTCATGGGTATTGATGGGTTTCTGAGCAACACATCATGTTGTAGAGTCCACAATGCAGATCAGAAGATCAGTGTATATATACATATAATATATTTTAAAAGGATGCATGAATATCACAGCTCACCTGAGATGCTTATTCCTTAGCGATGGTTTCCAGTTCTGCAGAGACGCAGTGACCGACTCATCCACTCATATGGAGGGAGGGAGGGAGGAGGGGGGACACCACCAGCAATGCTGTTTCTAGTTTGCGTACAATCCAGTGCTGCAGTGTAGCCGGATTCTGCACAGTGCACGAGAAACCAGCTTCACATCCAGGAGTGCATCATATATACAGAGATCATAAGCAGTCATCAAAAGCCTTGCTCCGAGACAGGGCGCGTCTCTGTGCTCAGCATCCCCGTTTCGCAGTGCACCCGGGGTGGGTTACTTACCAACCCAATGCCCTTGTTTTCTGCAGAGTCGGAGGGGGCGGAGCTTCTGAGCCTCACATTTAATTGGCACTCAAGCTGCCTAATTACTGACCGAGTGCTCGAACAAAGCAGCCAATAAGAAGCGCTTGTATTCTGTTACTAAGGTTGTCGGCCAATGAGAGCCAGCAAGAGCCTGCATCATCTATTTATCTATCTATCTATCTATCTATCTATCTATCTATCTATCTATCTATCTATCTAGGGACTGGTACATGCTAGAACTGATGTAGAGAGCTGGTGTTTCACTGTTTTTTATTTTAAAATTTGTTTTACTGATATTTGATTAAAACCTTGGTATAAAATGTTGAATGAAACAATGTAAGTGTGTTAATGTTCTGTTGTAGTGTCTTGCTTATAGACTTGGATTCTTTTTTTAATGCAAACTGTTAAATCACCAGGATAATACATTATATTTGTGTAAATATATTATATACAATTTTTAAAATGATTTATATGAATAAATAATAAATGAAGAATAATTAGAAAAGCAAAATACACCATTGGAAAAAGAAAATATGAGCATGAAAATGATCACAAACAATATCGTAATTAATCCGAAAAGCACTGCATTAATATAACACAAGAAAGAAAGAAAGAAAGAAAGAAAGAAAGATTTTTAATATTGACCGCCAAAACCTTTTTACATTCTGCAGGGGTACAAACTGGGATTAAAATAGATTTAATGTAATAAATTTTTTTTTTAAATATCCTAGTAATATTGATTTGTAGGGAAAAAATGCAGCTTGCAAAATTATTTAAAAAAAAAAAAGCATAAAAAAAGTATACAAATATAAAAGTACATTATAATTCTAGTCAAATTTACTTCCAGACTGTAGTTGTACAGAATGCAAAAACATTCAACGGTTTACATGCGTATGCGAGAACTGATTTGTCCATACATGTATTAGGTCTCATTCTTTTTTTCTTTTTAATACATTAAACAATCCATTGTTAATTAAAAATTATTTGCAAATTGCAGGTTAAAATTAAACCTTTTTTTTTTTACTTTTTAATTAAAATCAAACAGCAGGCAATAATAAACCATGAACGCATTGTTTAATAATGCCTATAGTACATGTTGCCCCCTGTTGGATTCCACTGTGGACATGTGGATAAAGCTGCTCCAAACGGTTGCTCTTCCTCTAGGCCACTATGGGGTCTCCGTATGCGCAGGCTTTCTCAATGGCAAGATTGTATCTGTTCCCTTTTCCGGCTTTATACGCGCTGGTGACTATCCTGGCCCAGCCCGATTCACCCTGTGGTCAAAAGTACAAATCACTGCTGTGTGTGATGCAATCACATAATATATCCAGCTCATCTTTAAAACCATTAACATTTTTCATTGGTCTGTGTGGTGCTTCATAAACTATTGGGTGCCTAATATCCTTATTATGCAATTAGAGGAATATTTTTGTTGGATTAAACAAAAAAATAGCAATGTAAACAACTGTCTTTTCTGATCCAGGTCATATACAAAGTCTTCTGGCTGTACAGATAAGAACGATAGCTCACCCAAAACTCGCCCCAGGAGTTCCTGACTATCCAATACTCTATTCCATCATGGGTGATTCCCCAGCCTGCCACAGATATGATGTGGTTCATGAGTGGGAAGATATGAAACTCTGAAAACACGCCTCCCTTATATGCCTCAAGACGTTTAGTTGCCATGATTCCACAGCTGCCATGCAAAGAAGATGAAGATGGAAGAGGATCATGTTTAAACATTAGGAAAGAGCATATGGTAGTGTATATATGAAGTAGAACACTTGCCTGATTGGGCCATTTTTGTAGATCTCAGCTTTCATCTGATCTCGTCCTGAAATCTCGCCGTAGTCTCCTACTTTCCACGTAGTGTAGTTCTTTACAACCGAACAGGACCCGAAGAATGAGCACGTGCCACATTGATTAAACTGATCACATTCTACAAACACAGAAATTGGGTAGATGGAGAACCAACCTCATGCTGTTAGGTCCAGGTACCTTCTGGTCATTTAATTTTCAGTTTAGTAAGAGAATTTGAAATTAATAAATAAATAACCTTCGTTTTTATGTTCTTCTAATACTCCAGAGCCAAACTGCAAAATACACACAACATGTATTTGAGTAAAAGTAGAGATACAATCGGTAAAATATTACTCCAGTACCGAAAGATTTTTATGGTTATAATGTTCCTATTATCATTTTAATCACAAGACTCTTTACTTAATCAAGTCAGTTTGTGAAAACACTCTGTTACTCATAGCAAAGAAAAAACTATTAATAGAATGATAATAATGAGTCAAACACTGATTATCTAATAAAATTATTATTTTAAACCTTTTCAACTATTTAAAGAAATCGTGCAAATGAGGCCACAGGTGTTGTGACAAGTTCGATTCTGGAGTTTCCTCCATCATTTATTCCTCTCCATATGTTCTGCTTGCTGAACTGATGCTGAACTGATGCTGAACTGTATGTTGCAAAATGTAGCGTGTAAAAAGTCAGATATTTGAGGGTTTTTTTTAATTGTAGTGAAGTTAGAGTCTCCCCAAATAGAAATACTTTAGTAAAGTACAGATACGCAAAAAAAAAAAAAAAAAAGCTACTTAAATAGAGTAACGAATTACATTTACATTGATATTGTCCACTACTGGACCCAAACAAGTGAAGTGACCTCATTTAAAAGGAGTTTTGTCAAAAATCGCAGATATCAATCCAATAAAAATTCATGTAAAATAGCTCAATCCAAATAAAAGAAAATTACTGGTATTAAGTAGTGCAACTGCCTATATAGACTGTATAAGCCCCGCCCCCTTCTAATCTAAACATGGCTAAGCATGGCTGTCCTGAAAATGCTGTGACGTACTGCTTCTGTAGTTCGGCAATTACACAATAAAAAATAAATAAATAAATAAATAATTTCTCTCTTTTACTTTCCCTTTAATTATTATTATTTTTTTTTTGCATAAACAAGGAAACGTGAAAATGACTTGTTTTTCCGTAGTTTGGTTCTGGAATATTCTGAGAAAATTAAAATCACATTTTTCAAAAAATTCTCTTTTTCAAATGAAAATTAAATGTAAAACAAAATGTTAAATAATTGTTTTTAAGAAGAAAATTGTATGTCCACGGATCCGGTTACAGCGAGAGTCCTGTTTAACTTTTCTGATTTATACTTACGTGCACAAAATTACATTTAAATTAAATATGCTCATTTATTACATATGATCAAGGAGCTACATTCATTTGTTACTTATTTACAAATTTTGTGTTTATAACATGAATTCTGTTCTTACTTTGATTTCGCGCCTGGTAGTTGTTGCAGGTTTCGTCTGGAATGCCCTTGTCATGTGCGTAAGCATACACACCCATGTGATCACCCCCAAAACAAGACCCGGCCCTTCCACAGTCAATAACGTTCTGGACGGACAGGTAAGCGGATGGCCATGCCCCTTTTCTTTTGATGTTTATACGATCTTATAAAGGGGAAAAAACAACGTGAGGTTTTTTTTCATATTAAAAATAATTCAGAATGTGCAACCTGCTGTTGTGAATTTTCCATATTGGAAAAAAACACACTGCTACTGTGTGTCAAACATGTGAAATGTTTTCTTATAGAAAAATTTAAGTTTTACAGTTTTTTAGCATTATGTAGCTCATTATGTATCTCATCCACACATCTTTTAAATTACAGCCAGAACTGTGAGAACTGTGGATTCAGAAAAATGTATCCATGCCTACTGAGTAATCAGATTCAGGAACTCCATACTGCTGTGGTATAGGTTTCATTAGGTATTTCAGCGATATGTACAATAAGCTCTTTTCTCCATTTTGAACAGGACAATAAGCACATGTTTAGCTGCTATATGATGTACTTCTTTCCATCTCCACATACACTGCATAATGTATGATATAATGGCTTCTGCATACAGGTACAGCACTTCATGCCCTACACAGATTCATTTGGGATTCAGCCTGTGTTCATTATCTGCATAAGAGCTACACAGGGTAGAAATGTAAGAGTTTAATATAATGCATTATAAGCCCAGTAGGTGATCGCTTGAGATTCAGCCGGTATTAATTATGTATCATAGTCTAGGTTGTGTACCTGCGAGGGCGCTGGTGGATCCCATGGCCCAGCAGGATCCACAGTACTGAGGGATGTGTTGATTGCGCGTCACACTCGCGTAGTTGATCCCATCAATGTTACGCCAGTCCCAGGAAGCAGGAAGTTCAGAGATGTTCAAGTACTCATGAGGCCTGGGATAGGTTCTACATAAATACAAATTATGCATTTCGATTGCAAAGCACTCTGAAATGATCTGCATGGAATGAATGTCCACAATACAATATAGTATAATAATATGATTGATGTTCTACAGAGATGCCCAAACTAAGGCCTATGAATGACCTTTGAATTGGCCTGCTATGGCATATACTGTATGAGAAGAGGGAAAAAGGGGGCATTTAGATGGATTTTCATTTCTAATTTAATAAACTTTTTTTTTGGGCAGCAGCTTCCTCTGTGATCAGACTTTTAGTCTAATGAACTTGAACAAACTATCAGACTCACCTACCAAATACCCTGCCTTGTAAATATTATGTCACTGATATTACAAGCATTTATCTGTACTGATTATAATTTAAATATCTTTATTAGGCACTCAACCTTATTGTACTATAAATGTGGCTGTTTTTGTGTTTTTATTGTACAAAAGGTTAATCTAACTAAATGAAAATAAAATTTGTTATGCAGATTACAGCGTCATTTTACTTATTTACTTCTAAATATTATTAAATCATAAATGATGGAAAACTGGGCAATTTTAATTTTAATATATTGCAGTTTGGTATAATGCAGCATTCACTTTCAGCCTACGGCCCTCAATCAAATTAGTTGTTTTTTTTGCCCATTCTTTTGGGCACCTCGCACTTCCTCTTTTTCTTCTTCCCTCTGCTCTAAGGTCAGTTAATGAACAGATAAAGACCTGGCTGCATTACAGTTCCATATCAATGATGAAATGGCTGAAACACTGGTCTACTCTGAGATGTGCAATCATTTTCTAACTAAACTAGAGTCAATTATTCATCACACATTCACCACACTTTTGACATCTTTCTGTTGTTGTTGTTTTTCAATACATTTTGCCTGAAATTTGTTCTTAAAACGATTTTTTGTATAAAACTAGTTTCCTATGCATCCCATCTCAGGAATGGGTTGGAAAATCTGTCAACCAATCAGATTGCAGCTTTTTATACATGTATGTACCTTATATAAGTGGGTCTGTTGAACTTGACTGGTTTGTAGCAAGATTTGTATATTTCCTCGACAGCAGTTCCTTCCGGCGTCTGTTCCTAAACCAACAAAATAAATAACTGCCAAAGTAAAATACCGGCTTCAGGAGCCATGATGGGATTTTAAATCCGTCCAGGTACCGCGGTTTAGTAAAAATACACACACCCTCAAAGCAAAAACACAGGGCATGAACAACCACAATGCATCGCGCGCTCAAGAAAAATAGAGCCGAGTTCAGCCGAAAATAGAGCCGAGTTTAGCCGAAAATGAAGCCGAGTTTAGCCGGGAAATTGAGCCGAGTTCAGCCGAAGTTATATCCGAGTTCAGCCGAAAAATAGAGCCGAGTTTAGCCGAAGTTATATCCGAGTTCAGCCGAAAATTTAGCCGAGTTTAGCCGAAGTTATATCTGAAAATAGAGCCGAGTTCAGCCGAACTGTTAATGCCGCTGTAATGCAATTACAGTAGTGATGTCCAGTCTTATTTTTTTATTCAAATTAATTAATTCATCATCACAATTAAAAGATTGCAATGTGATTTTATTTTTAAAGTGATTTACAAGTTCAATACAATTTCCTGTAGCTGCTTGTAACAATTCATTCTGTGTTTGCATTATGTGATGTATTTAAAAATAAATATATATAATAAATATATATGTCGATCTAAATTTATTTATATTGATTTTATATATATATATATATATATATATATATACAGTATTTAGATGTTATCCTCCTGAAAGTAACACCATGTCTCCGGTAGATGGCGATAAAAGCTCAAGTGTATAGTATCTCCCAGCACAAATCCTGAAACTACCAATCTGCTAGCCAATTTTGAACATAACTGTAATACTGATCTAAAATAATTATATTTATTATTAGTTAAATGACATGCTAACTATTAAATAATTCCAAGACAAAAGTTGTGAATTATTACTAACGCCAAATACGAGAATTTCAGTCATTTCGACTATACTAGTGCCTCCTGGTCCTCCAGCCCTGCCAAGAGAAATATTGATTGTCTCCAGCAACCCAGAACAAAACTGTTCAGTACCTGATAAACGTCTCCTTAAAGATCCACAAAGAGGGTTAAAAGAGTTAAAGCTGGTTATTATGTTGTCAATCTTACAATATGTGATATAGTAAGAGTAACATTCTTACTAGAAACAGTAAAATTTAAATAACTGCATCAGTAATAATATCAGTCAGTGGCAGGCCGTGCATTTCACACCTATTCCTACAGTGTTGTTTTTTTAACCTGAATCAATCCACCTCATTCTGACGCCACGGCTTTAAAAATCATCTGTTATTATAGAGAAACGCACTATACTTTAGAAGAAACATTAACATTAACCTCATAAAAACAACCTGGGTTTTTCCGTGGGCATTTTTTCTTTGTGATTTCAAATAAAGACAAATTGTGAGTTTTTGTGTAAATCCTACATTAAACTCAAAAGAATATACGCTTAAAAAAGCTTAACAACTGTTTTCAACTGTTGTGCCCATAATATCAAGCTTTTCTTGAAAAGTCTATCTTGAAAACAGTCTTGTCAATAAATCTGCAACCAAATCAGTTAGTTCTCCACTGTCAGTTGTTGTGGTATGAAAAGAAAAACAGCAATTGAGTTTTCATGAATATGTTTAAGTTTGTGCAGTTTGCTACAGGAGCAGATTGCAAGCTCTGACCAGTACCATTTCTGACCATCCAATCAAAGCCTGGTTAACTTGTTACTGCAACATCAGTAGAATCTGTTACAGAATCTGTAATAGTAACATCAGCAATAGTTGTTAAAGGATTTAATAATAGCATCAGCAGTAGTTGTTACAGAATTTGTAATAATAACATAAGAATTGTTAGAATGAGTTAATAATAGAATAATAATAGAATTAGAAGTGTCAGTAGTCATCATCTAGCCCTTTCTCTTCATTTTGCTGCAGGCTTTCTACACATGTTACATTTATTGACTAAACATTTGTATAATTAAATTCCTCTTATTAGTATAATAGCTTTAAATCATTACTCTACTTTTTTGTCCAGTCAGCAAAGTGCCTTGAGTTGAGATTGCCATGTGATTCAATTAGTCACAGCCGAACTGCCCTTAAATGCAACCCATCACAAGCTCTTTCCAAACTTCCCCTGTAATATAATGAGAGTAATTTGGATCATCTAACATAAGATGGAATGCAATGGAAAAAGCTCATGAGGAACTAAACAGTAATAAGCAGGTCTGTTTATTAAAGTATAACAAGAGAAAATTCGATTTGGCTTTCAGTGAGATATCTAGAGCTAGAGGTACATTACAACAAAAGTCTTCAGCAGGAGCTCAGTGGGAGCTGGAAAAGTTTTTGAATGATTTTTGAGAAAGTGTGAAAATAACATATTACTGAATTATTTTGTTTTGTAAGAATGTAGTTTGTGATAAAAGACTGGGTTTTATACATGACTGATCATTACATTTGTAAAAACAAGTGACACAGTTTACAAAACTGAGCAATATTTGCATTTCTGAAGGACACTGATATATTAGACAGCTTTTCCAAAGATGCAGCATGTGTGTGTCCAGTGTTCTGTATTGTTTAAAGATTATAATCACACTCTTGATGTCACCCAAAGAGGATGGGTTCCCCTTTTGAATCTGGTTCCTCTCAAGGTTTCTTCCCTTATAATATCTAAATAGTTTATTAATATAGCGCTTTTCACAACAGACATTGTCTCAAAGCAGCTTTAAAGAATTTAACAGTTAAACACTTAGATGTTATGAGGAAGAAACCTTTATAGGAACCAGACTCAAAAGGGGAACCCATTCTTATTTGGGTGATATCAATAGTGTGATTATAGTCTTTAAACAATACAGAACACTGTGAGAACTAACATGAGCACTGGAATGTGAAATTATGAAAAATTTCCTTTCTACAGTCTTATACAGTCATTTGAGGTTATGGATCCAGGAGCTGCTGAGCAACTCATAAAATAGCTCAACATGTGCATTCATCATAGATCCAACGCCAGCTTCTCCATGATAGAGCCTTTAAAGATGTCCAATATCCAAACTCCACATGAAATGGGATCCAAATGGTGCTGGTACGTCTCTCGATGGTTCGGGATGTTTGCGGGGTCGGCATCTACTTCTTTAAAGGTCCACTTCATGAGGTGGGACGTGACTGGAGCTGGTGCAACCTCAGGATGCCTCGGGATGGGTAGAGAAAGAGAAGCAGTGGAGAGGAATTAGCGTAGCTGCTGTTCATCACATTAACAAGCACAAGGTAATAATATGCATTTTATTAGATGTACTGGAGCACAAAGTTATGATGTGATGTGTAGGACTCGCCAAAAAGATACGCTTTTAATCTTAAACTGGGAGAGTGTGTCTGAGCCCAGAACACTGTCGGGAAGACTATTCCAAAGTTTAGGAGCTAAATGTGAGAATTCTCTACCTCCTTTAGTGGATTTTCCTATTCAAGGAACTACTAGAAGTCCAGAGTTTTGAGATCTCGAGGAGCGTGACGAATTCTAGCGTGTTAGAAGATTACAACATATAATCTGTCTATGTGGTGAATCTTGGAGATAGCACTATTATTATTATTATTATTATTATTATTATTATTATTATTATTTCCCTTTATGTACTCATTAGTCATTTTACTTGCATGTTGCTAAATGTGTATCTGATTTATCTCCGAAATTGCTGTGTTTGTGTCCAAATTATATAAGTAGCTATATTTTTATGTTAATTAATTCATGACTCAGGGTAAAGCAAATGAGCCCACAGTTAGTGTATAGATTTCTTAAGCCCACCAACTCCAAAACTACTGAAACCATCTTCTTCTTCTTTCAGCTGCTCCCATCACAGCGGATCATTCGTCTCCACCAATATATATCTTCTACCAATATAGCTCATGTCCCTCCTTTGCACATGTCCAAACCATCTTAATCTCGCTTCCTTTACCTTGTCACCAAAACATCCTACATGGGCTGTCCCTCTAATAAACTCATTTCTAATCCTGTCCATCGTCGTCACTCCCAACAAAAACCTTTACATCTTCAGTTCTACTACCTCCAGCTCCACCTCCTGTCTTTTACTCAATTCCACTGTCTCTATCATTAAATATGTACGTGTATATATCTTGTCTTATAATAATCATCAGAAATTGATATTTGCATAGTCTTTGCAGTCTTTTTGACAAACAGACTGACAGATGTGTAGAAAATGTCTACATTCTACATTGACAATAACAAAATACTGGCAAATAAATACAGTATTTAAATGCTAATGTAGTATTCACTGTGCTGAAGCTGTTGCTGTCTCCTGTGTTCAGCTTGTTGTGTTCTCTTGTCTTGTTCTCCAAAAATTTGGAAGGCACACAATCTTACAGAATGTCTTAGGATTACGTTTTCTCTTTACATGAACTAGAGGACTCAAACCTGTTCCGGCATGACAATGCCCCTATGCACAAAGCCAGCTCCATGAAGCTTACATGGGTTTACATGGGTTGGAGTGGAAGAGCTTGTGTGACCTACAGTGCTATAAAGCTTTGACCTCAACCCTACCGAACACCCTTGGGGTGAATTGGAACACAGACTGCACTCCTCACTTAAACTCAGTACATGAGTTACATGAGAAAACACACTTGTAGCTGAATGAGCACAAATCTCCAAAACACTCCAAAATCTAGTGAAACATTTTCGCAAAAGAGTGGAGGTTATTATAAAAGCCAATAGTGACACAAGGTAGAACAGGATGAAAAATGTATTGCTCTGTGCCACATTTTGTGCACTGATTTGTGAACAGTCGTAGCATATTCATAATGACTTTACACAAGTAAACACAAGAGCTGGAGCATGTCATTATACTAAAAAATGTTCTTCAGTGAATTGGTTTTGATACATTTGGGGGCATGCTCCCTACTAGGATTGGATGGCTTTGGATAAAAGCATCTGCTCATTTTTGAATGTAAACCTGTATACAAACTGCTTTACAGCTGTGTAATAAAATGTGCTAAAAGCTTTAAGTGGCTAGCTTTTAAGTGCAAGTTTTCATGGTATAGATAGCCTTCAATCATGCCGATAATGATAGGAAACTCTAGTGCTCGGAAGTTAACAAGGCATCATGAATGTTTTACATATGATGGAGAAGATGATTAAAGTGATACTTAAAGGCACTGGATTCCACATATATTGCACTGAAAACTGTCCACCCCTTTAGTGTGGTATGTTCAGTCTTTAATGGTTTACGCAATGAATCGGAACGATTGTGCTATTAGATTTAAAAACAAATAGTTTATTGATGATTACATTTAAGAAATAAGAAAGCTGACATCCATCCATGCATTAAAGAATTCAAATATATGCTGTGACATGTTTCACTAGTTACAGTAGCACTGTCAATATTTCCATATTTTCTGTAAATGTAATGTGTCCAATTATCTGTAAATGCCTTTGCGTCATATTGATCCGAATATGGATTCAAACACAGATACATTGAATCAAGAGATCAATTCTGTTTTGTTTTTGTGAACCATCATTTACAATCAGTGCCTTGTGCATTAAATAAGAGTCTTGTGATCAATCATCTTGATGTTCATATCAGATTCCAAGTTTCAAATAAATGTACAGAGTTGTTGAAAGAAAGTATTGTGCATTTTGCTTGTGAACGTACCATTTCCTGAATTATGGATCAAAGACCATTGTTTCCTGGTGTCTATTAGTCACAAGGACTAAGCTTTAGGAGAACAGCATTAAAAACTATCAGCAATCAATCAATAGATGCCACTTTGCTCTGTATTGATTGACTTTATGCCACTAAAGCAGCATTGCTGGTCATTTGCTTCCTGAAGAAAATTGCCTGAGTAAAGTAGCTGTGTTAACAGGGGTAAATGAGATCATGTTGTTGTGTATCAGTCAGACATGGTCACTGCTTCTAGAAAATAATAAGGTATATTTTTTCTAGCTGTTAGTCTTAAGTAAAACAATTGAATTGGCAGGGTTACAGATGTTTGGGAGATAAAATACAAGTGTTCTTTTTTTTGTATAAATGAAACAATAATATACACTGAAAACCCCCACCCATTCTAGATTCTGTCAGGAAGGGATTGTCTCTGCTTGCATTCACCAATCTTGGCTTGATTACTGGATAAATGTAATTACAAATGACATAGTCCAAATGACTAACAATGGAAACAGTGAAATAATTAGATCTGAATACTGTTGAAGTACTTTAGACTGACTTCTGATCTTTTCAATGTAGAATCAATTTGTTATAAATAAAAC
>MU551693.1:66676-82014 GCA_024362625.1 Silurus asotus | reverse complement strand
TTATTATCAGGTAGATACAAGGACAATACTTAGGCTTCCTAAAATAAATCCTTTATTGTGTCACAAGCTACTTTATTGATAGAAATACTTGTACATCTGCTTAATCATGAATTAAAATGAGGTTACAGTGTGATTTCACTGACTTTGACACTGGCATGGTTATTAGTGCCAGACAGGCTGGTCTAAGTCTTTCAGACACTGATGTGCTTACACAGAATGGTATAAAGAAAAAAAAACATAGACTGCTTTATGATAAGGAGTCAGAGGATAATAACAGTCCTGACAATAACTAAAATTATCACTCGTATCATCGTGGTGAGCAGAAAAGCACCCAAGTGCATAGAACCCTTTAAACCCTAAGATGGATGAAACACAACAGCAGAAGACTACATTGGGTTTTGCTCTTGTCAACCAAGAACCAGAATTTAGAAGGGGAAAGAGTGTCATCTCTCATGCCAGAGAGTATTCCTCAAATTATTCACATGGACACCTGGTCAAGCTTGTAGAACTGCAATCTAAGATCACATTTTAGGTGTTTCACTTTAACTGTAACTTTTTTGTGACCTGTATGTTTTTTACACTGTGCTGCATCCCAATGATTAGTTCATTGGATGATTGCATTAATGTAGAGGTGAATAAATTAATATTTAGCTTCAACTCATACATAACTGCCATTATAAAGCTTATTGGCACATTCAACTCATCTAATATATAAACTATGTACATATCATTAATTCTGTTACACAACCAGAACTACTCAACATATACAACAATTGTATGGTGACAGAAGTTTTAAATATTCTGATTAATTATACAATTTGTACATACTTGTTAACGTTTTAGAGGAGTTACTTGTTATCAAATTGTTTTTGTTATCAAAATGCATTTTTTTATGAATTTCCCAAGGAACCTCTGAAAACCTTCACTTATTGTCACAATGTTATATTTTGGTGCTGTTGGATTTTCCACCTGCTGCAATTTTAGGCCTTGACTAGAGGTATATCCTTGTCTATAAAGTAACATAAGAATTGTGCATTCTATTGATGTATTGATATTCAGTCACTCTAGCTGGAAACTTTCAAACCTCTCATGTGGGTTTCTCTTTTCATGAATTATTTAAAACGCACATTTTCTTATCTAGAATGCAGCCCTAATCTATAGCTTTTAAATCTTTGTCATTTCCTTTGCTGTTATACTTAATGCAAAAATGCATCCATCAAGAGAATAGACAAAAATCATGGTGTATATATATATCTATAAATATTTAATACGCGGTTGCGCAAAATTAAAATCTCTTTGTTATCCATCATCATGTAGAAAAACCGAAGAGCTTTTACCGCATGGTGGTTAACCTGCACAAATCATGTAGTAGATATATAAAAAAAGCAAAAATGGAAAACACCATTGAGCACAATCACAATTGAGCCTAAATAAACATCTTTCAAAGAAAATTTCAAGAATCACACTGCACAGAAGAACTAGAAGAGGAATTCAGAGATAAAAATTTCGAAACTGTATAACAGTGTGATTTAAAAAAAAAAAAATCAATTGTTATACACCTCAAGTCAAGTCAAGTCAAGTCAATTCAATTTTATTTATATAACAACAGACATTGTCTCAAAGCAGCTTTACAGAAATCAACAGTTAAGGTGAATGGTGTGTATTTATCCCTGATGAGCAGCCACGGCCATGACTGTGACAAGGAAAAACTCCCTTAGATGTTATGAGGAAGAAAGCTTGAAAGGAACCAGACTCAAAAGGGGAACCCATCCTCATTTGAGTGACATCAAGAGTGTGATCATAAATCTTTCAACAATCTTTCAATTTCTTCAACCATATGAACACATTGGTGTAATGGCTACACAAAAAAAACAGAATGCCTGTACTTTGTTTTAACATGAACTACACCTGAAAACTAATTGTGCCACCATGCTTTAATGAGAAATATGGCTAATTCTGCCACTTTGTCTTTGAAAGATGTGTAAAAAAAATCTATTATTTGTTTTTTTTTGCATGTGCATAACTGTCAGGCGCTAAGAACGTTCTGGAGACCGAGTGAATTTCAACGAAGGCTTCTTTAATGAGAAAGAAAAAAAAGGGCAAGGCAGAAAGCACAGAATAACACACTGAAGCTAGTAAGCTGAGCAACAACCAAACGGAGTAGTTTGGGCAGTCCTGTATGTTCGCAAGCCTAAGCTGTAGAACGGATGATGAGCATGTAGATAAACAGGGTCTTTATAGTGTGGTGACTGATTTGGACCAGGTGTGGATGATTAGTAAGTTGGTGAGCTACTTGGAGTGATTGGAGGGGTTGGTAAGGGTGTGGCTGGTGGATCCCTGCCAATAACATTGAAAATATCTGAAAGTAGTCTGAAAAATGTTACTTTATGCAAACTTAACATGAACTTTCTACTTTCTATGAAGGAATGGCGTAAGGCTCAGTGCTGGTGATTTATACCGAAAGGAGTTCACCAATGTTTAATTTTAGAGGCATCAATAAATCTTTAAAATGAAACAATTTGTGAAAATCTAGTACAAAGATTTTCGATATGTTTACCAGGATAAAACCAATGTGCTCTTGATTCATATCCAATTTCTGTGATACTGTGGATGTGTGAGGGTAAGGATACGTTATACGTACCGTACATTGTGACAGTACTGTATGTCACTATAGCTAATTTTAGTTTCGAGGAAGTTGTTAGTCACTAAAAGCCAGATACAGTCGTCTAATTGCTTTTGGAAAAAAACAACAACAACAACGAAAAAACAGCAGTGGTGAAATTCTATGCCTAAAAGTGATCCTTAAGTAGGTTATAAGATAATGTAGAAGCAACTACAATGTAGAGCCCGCTCTTCCTTCCCATAAAACCATTAGTCCAAACTTAACATAAATCAAATTTATTATGGATGAATATTTAACAAACTTTGCATTACACAGAGCCCGATTTGATAACTTAAATCAATACCTCGTAACAGGGGTATGGGGGGTATGTGTGTGTGTGTGTGTGTGTGTGTGTGTGTGTGTGTGTGTGTGTGTGTGTGTGTGTGTGTGTGTGTGTTTGGGCACCCAAATGCTTACGGTAATGTATAAATATAGCAAAGTCTAGCAGTTGTGGATGCTTGTGTTCAGGAAGACATCACTGATTCAGCTGGCCATTACAGTGAACAGTAATGCTTTATATTTTGAGTTGAATGAGTCATAATTGTTTGTTTGCATTGGTCATGAAATGGTTTCCTCTAGTTTTTTTGTGTAGATGAATGTCAGAAATTACACTACTAAAACAGGAAACTAACGTGTCTGCAATATTACAACCAAAACAAGTTCTCTAGAAGGATCTTCCTTAATGAGCTCAAATCAACCGACACTGTATGATGGGCTCTGGCGCCCCGCCTCCTCTCCATTCCTATTGGCTATACGATCGCTGGTGTAGGAAATCTCCTGTGTTCTGATTGGTCAGCGTCGCGACAGCCTTGTAGAGTAGAGTTTTGATTGAGGTGCGCAGAAAAAAAAACCTCTCAGTCCAGTGGGTCGCTTGGCTCCGAAACAGATCCCCCGGTAAATTCCAGATGTTTGAATGCTGTATGAGAAAACAAAATGGCTTACGGAGATTCAACAGTAGAAGCAGTGACTTTTGGGGTTGTCCTGTTTGGGCATATTGCTGATGGATAAAACTTGATCCAGTATCCAAGTTTAATCCAGAAGAAAAGTTTGATCCAGTATAAAAAGGAAAAAAAAAAGAAAAAGAAAAATCGTGCCTTTGTGCAGAATGTGATTTTTTTCTTGGTGCTTTTTTATTTTGAGCAAATACATCCTGGGTTTTGGTGGATCTGCAGATTGCAACTGGAAATCAAAAGTAGAAGAAGAAGAAGGAGAATTGAGTGGCGCGCGCGACACATGTGCGGCTCCCGGACGCGCGCATGATGAGGGAGAGGAGCGGACAGACAGTGCGGGACGCAGAGTTCTGTACGGAAATAGCCCAAGTTTCATCCTGAGATCAATCCTACGCGTTTGCATTTCAAGCTGGATGAAACATCTCCCGGGCGATGGCGTCTGAGGTGGTGTGTGGACTGATCTTCAGACTGCTGCTGCCCTTCTGCTTGGCAGCAGGTGAGTAGACCAAAAAAAAGGCAAAAAGGTGAAGAGTGATGCGCAGGGTAATGCGTAAAGAAGTCATCAAACTCCTATTGCTCTGATCCCCTCCAGGTGCCAGATAAGGTTAGGCTGGTGTTTGCTGTCAGATAGTAGCAGGATGTCTGGATTTTACTGGCTTAGTGACAGCACATTTACTTCTGCACACATTTCCCACACATGGCACAAACAAGACTGAAATATAGCACTGAATTAACACCTGCAGTGTTGAATGAACACTTATGTGTGGCCAGCTGGATCCATAAACACACACTGTACAGTAGGTGTTAACTGTTTTGAATGGTGCACCTTAAATGCAGTTCATATAATACTAGATTGTATTGCAAATGAAAAAGTTAAATGATAGAAAGAAACTAGGTTGTCATTCTTACAGATCAGTAGATACAAGCATGAAGATTTGAATTTCCAAAACCAGAAGTATAGAGCTGTAAATCCTGAGATATCAATGCACATGTGTCTCTTTACTATATATCTTTGACCTAGAAAGTACAATAAAACAACATTAGCTCATTGATCCTACATGTTAAAGAAAGCGACGGAGTTAATGGTAAGGAAAAGTGGAACGTATCATTGCAAGCATCCTTAAAAAATAGTTGTAAGGTTGTTATATGTAATAACTATTCATTTATTTCAATATCTTGAAATATGTTTCCATTTTTTTCGCTGTATAGATATTACAAAAAGACATATGCGTTTGTAAAGGGTTGACTTTCTCCTGCAGTGGTTGAGGTGGTGATTTATAGGAATCGATCTGAAAACATAGGTCCGAATTACGTTTCTGTTTGATAGGAGTCAAAATGTTCTTTTCTACATTCGTTTTTTTCCACATAAAATAATAACAGGAAATAATGTATTACATTAACAGAGAGATACAGTGTAATAGGTATTTATTATATTTGCGTGCAAGGTCATGTGTGTCCAGCTGGACTTTATGTACACACCGTTCGTGTTCGGGGTGCTTTTCATTCACCGGTTAATATGCATCACAATTTAAGTACAGTCATTAAGTACAGAGTTATTTATCCTAGAATCAGGAAATCGAATGTAAAAAACAATGAGGTTGTTGAGCAGTATGCCGTACCTTACGTACTGTATAATCATTTTGCCCAGGCTTTGAGTTCTCGTACAGGTAATTGATATGTTCATATGTTTGAGTTTCTTTGCTGAGTGTTTCCTCAATACAGTCTGCAGTCTTAATGGCAGAGTGGCTTGATTGCTGTCAGCTCAAATGGGAGATCTCTAATGTTTTTTGCTAATAGTGCACAGGCACAATTATAAGGCACAATTATCGAACTGGATCCCACATACTTTCTGATTCGTCCGTGTTCCTTTATCCCATCAGACATCGAAAATCTAGCACTTCATTTTGAAGATTGACTCTAATCAACGAGATAATGTCCCCTCAATTTCTGAACTTGATGGCTTAATTTGATGTACGGCTGACCACACCAGAACGCGTTGTCACCCCTAAGAGTCATGCTCTCAGCCCGCCCGCAGCAGATATCATTCACTCAACTGTATAGACCGATAATGTATCGTTTGACAGCTGAGAAAGTCTGCTCTTTTTCCTCAGAAAGCAATCTCACTGAGCCACGGAGCGTCTACCATTAATCGCTGGAAAGTCGTTTTAACCGCATGAATTAATAATGTGGCATCAGAGGAGAGAAAAACTGGCTGCCCATTATCGTAAACACACCTTTAATATTTGATGATTGGATGTTTTTTTTTAAGTGAGGATCAGCAGAGGTTGGCACAGGAATGTGCGGTACCAGGAAAAATCGTGACAGGAGCTAGACAAGGCGAGTGCATTTGTGAGAGACATGAGCACAGGTGTGTTAGGGGAGTACCGTAATACTCTTTACTGTCGGGTTCTTGATTAGGTCTGTAAAAAAAATTGTTGTTGCCAGGTTTAAAAATATAAAGTACAAAGATAAGATAAGACCTAGTTCCTTTATTTGAGAATATAAGCAAATTAAATATGACTACCATATTGGTGTTTGTGCTACAGTGCTGTTGATACCTGTAATTCAGCCTTACTTGTGTGGTAACCGGACACACACAGACTAATAATAGCTGATGTGTTAGTAAATTGTAGTAAAATGAAGCTTTAAATCATTTACCCTATGTTTGGCATATCAAACATCCAAATTCAGTTTCTTACTCGAGTTGCAGGCACACAGTGAGGCGCAACGTCGAAAGTAATTAAGATTGATCCGACACCATGGATGTAGGGTGAACATTAGAGTAAGTGTTTTTAAACACAACAGTTGATGTGGCTTTCCCTTCTCGAAAGGCATCAATTATTCCTGAGCCAGTTTGCTGTACCGCAGATCAAACCCGACAGTTAAGGCGAGCCCATGAGTGTCATATTCGAAAACCACAGCTTTTTGTATTCATATTTCTGAACTAGAACCAGGACACAAAAACATCACAGCTCATTAAACAAGCTTCTGCTACAATAACAGTAGCGCTATTATAGAGTTGTTAAATGTACCTAAATGTGCTCAAATTGCTCCACTAATGGAAAAAAAAGCCCACCAGAGGAAGTTTTTGGATGTGTTTATACTGTGTTTAATATCATGTGCGAGAAGTGCTTTTTCATTTCAAGTAGAACAGATCAATCTAAGTAGATAAATGAAGTGTCTCATCAGCCAGCCTCACATCATATTGTGGTACGTTTTAACAGGAAGAAATGTACTGGCAAACATGGTTAGAGAGTGTATGTTTTTAAGCAAAACTCTGCAATAAAAGGAATGGATGACTGTATTTTTTTAGGTATGCTCATATATGCTACAGTGTGTAAAAAATAATGAATAAACACAGAAATAACAAACAATCAGATAAACACCTATAAACCTACAACCCATAAAAAATTCGGAATCTTGCGGCCAGAAAAGATATGAGATGCAAAAGATATAAGATATGAGGCTGAAATGACATGACTCTTGTATCTAGAGTAGTCTAGATTTTATCCATCTCTAGTTAGCCATGAAACAGCTGCTAACAATTTTTTTTTAAATTTTGTTCTTCATTTACTGTTGCCTCTTTAAAAAATATGGACTATTTGCATTACCTTGGGGATAGGCCTCAGCTTGGTTCTAAAAAGATTCATTTACACTTATTTAAGATTGAATAACATGTTTAACCTGATAAAATATGAATGGATTGAATTAGTTTAAGCTAATTTTTATTATTTTTGTTTTAGATTTTTTTATGTTGCTTTATGAGAGGTTCCAGTTGTAGTGGATAGAATCTCTTTCCGGATATCATCTTGATAACCCAGACGCATGAATCACCCAGGTGTAAGCTGATTCATCGTGTCATGTGGCCTTATTTTGTCACCTGTATTGTGTGCTGTCAAGTGTGTGAAACAACGGTAGCTCAATACCGAACGGTACAACTGTACAGTACGACTGAATAAAATTATAGCTGAATTTTAAACCAGACTAAACACTAATGTGAGATGCTCTAAAGCTCTAATGATCGACCTGCAATTAAAGAACATGCTAGATTCTGCTTACATCATCAATCTAGGCTCCCAATAGAAAAAAAAAAAAGGGTAGCATATCAGTATTCAAAGTGAGCTTGGGGTAATAAGGATTTATTTGCCCATTAGCTTGTACGTGTATGGGTTGCCGTACACACTGCCCCATTTATGTCCCCATTCTATTTCATCCTCATAGTGAAGGATTGTAAACTAGCATTGTAGCACCACTCACACCCTGAGATTTTAATCAGAATTTTCAGACACTACCAGGTTACAATGGCCCTAAATCGACCGACTGCAAGCTTGTCACATTGTCTCTAAGGCCACCGTCTCAACTTGCAGCACACAAATTCTTTAAAATGTGTAAATTTTGCTCAACAGCTGAATCAGCATTCGAATCCAAGCACTATGAAGTAACCGCTCCCAGGTTTTGCCTTTGCTCAAAGACTCCATGTCTTTCTCAGACAGCTCTCTGCATGGTTGTCGGTTTTACTAGCAGGATATATGTTGTAGTGATGTAAGTCATTGGGCTTAATTGTTTCCTGCACTGCTAGCAGGTACTTAATTCACTGTTATCTTCTTTCAGCAGACTTGCTGGTGTGTGGTCACAAACAAAACATACTCGCTATGCTTTATTAGTCTGTATTTCTTGCTCTGGGAGATGAGGTGTAAAAGAATACTTTAGCTCAATGACTCAATGACTTTTCTCAGCTCAGTGACTCTAATCTGTTTAATGAGTATATTCTAGCTTATATTGGTACTTAGCATAGCTTTATACTGGCTGGGAAAACGTGTTTTTGTGTATTACGAACCATATTGATTGTTCATGATTGAAATCAATATTATGATATAATGTCATATATGAATTGCTTTTAGTTATTGTATCAGCATGGCTAATTGGTTACTTACAGTTAACAAAGACACACAAAAAAGTATTTAGGCTATTTGATTAACAAGTCTGAAATGACCCTGACATTTGGTTGAATTGATAAAAAAAAATGTAAATGTTGGCATATTGTTGAAATATCAAGGATAAAACATTTGCACATTTGCTTTCATAGGAAACAAATACATCATTAGCATTGTTAGAACATCATACCACTTATTCATTGGTTATTTTCCTATACAAACACATCTGATGTTGGGCATTGGTGTCTCAGTGGATAAGGTACTGGGTTACTGATCAGAATATTGGAAGGCCAATCTGCCACTGCTGGGCCCTTTATCAAGGCCCTTAACCATCTCTCCTCTGAAGGTGTCGTATTATGACTGACACAGCCCTCTTACCCCAGCTTCCAAATAAGCTGGGATATGCAAAGGAAAAACGTCAAAGTGCTGTAATTTATATGTGACAATTTACTCTGATGAAAATACTGTATCTTTAAATGGTTTGTATTTTATTGCGTGTTTAAATACATTTGAGTCACTAATCGAGTGATAGAATACAACTGAGCTTGTATTGTATTATATTGAACTTTTAACTGAGTAAAAGTATTGACAGTTGTACTGCATCAGAGCTTATCAGTAGATTTCTATGAACTGTGTGTTATAGTCCACGCTGGTTGGAGGACACTGAGCACTGTGTCTGAATGTTGTGTTTGAATTATGAAGTAAAAATTACAGGAGGACAATTGTCTTTCACTTCACTGAAAAAACAAACAAACAATATATTAATGATGGGAACACTTCTGTAGGTAAACCCAGGGTAATTAAATTGAGCATGTAAAAAAAATATTCTGGTAAAATTCCCTTGATTTTTAGGATTAGTAGCAGTCCAGCTGCTTAGATCTGGATCGCAAAGCTTCCGAGCCAAGAAAGCTCTTGAAAAGCCAGATGTGATTTGTTTCTCTCACATTCGCTTTTGCTCAAGTTGAGAAGATTAAAAGATAGTGTGTGCATTAGACACAAGACCTGTCTGAAGAGATCCTCTGCAGTGGTTGAATATATTAAGTTTTGCACTTTAGTACTTTAAGTGCAAATTAATAACTAAAGAAACACTGATGGTGTAAAGATTCACAATGCAGTTTTAATCTTCTGTTTAATCTGTATTTGATATATATATATATATATATATCAAATACATGAATGCTAAATGCTTAGACACCAACCCACACACCAGTTTTTTAAATTTGGATTTAGGCCTGTTTTTCCATACTCACCAGCAAATTTTTCATATAGTCATATAAGTATCCAGAAGCTTTTTCACTATAATGAATATTAATAATGGATAATACGGTGTGCAGGAGTAAAGTGCATATACACTGTACACTGACCAGACACTTTAATGGGAACCTCTGTACACTAGTAATTCAATTATACACTCATCCAATCACGAGTAAGCAGTTCAATGCGTAAAATCATGCAGATGTACAGCATGACGAGAGTTAATGTTCCCATCAAACCTCAAAATGGAAGGAAAATTGAAGTGATTGGCTGCAGGATTGTTGGGATGCTAGGTTTGAGTGTTTTAGAAAGTGCTGTGATTTTCACACACATCAGTCTCTCGAGTTTACACAGAAAATGTAGAGAGAGAGACATGTCCAGCGAGTGACAGTTACGTGGGTTCAAACACCATCTGTCTTGCTGTACTTTTACTCTTCATGCATGGAAATATGCCAACAAAACAGCGCGAATCTTCTGTAATTTACTTGAGCTTGTTTAGATTTTCTCTTTAATGTACTTTTAGTCAGCAAAGATGTTGGATAAGTAGTCAGTTTATCAAACACACTGGTACACAGGCAGTTTGTCAAAATACGTCCGAAACCATGCAGGCTAATTGTGATTTCCTCACAAAGCTAATAGCATTATAGCATAGACAAGTCTTGTTTTGAATATTTTTGCAAGTTTTGGATGAGAATGTAGGCGTTAGCCAGGACAACTTATGTTCTTATATCTTCTTTCACAGTACAGACAGTTGACGAATAAACAGAAAACATAAAGTGGCTTAATAAAGTGTTGAGTGCTGCCAGAAAAGCTTTAATGCAGCTTAGCACTGATTTCACAAGTCTGTAAAACTGTGCTAGAGTGTTGAACAGCCACTGTTATTTCTGTTAAATTTTCACCCATGTGTATGTATTACATTTACAGGTTATGTGAAGCCTTTTATAACCATATGTTTGGTTTTGTGTGTGTGTGTCCAATTCTTTTGTAGCATGCCTCTTCAGGTACAACTGGCTCTCCTTCGTCTACCTCATCTACCTCCTCCTCATCCCACTGTTCCCTGAGCCCTCCATCACAACCATGCACAGTAAGAGCGACTCTAATTCATGACTTACTGTCACATATCCAATGCTGGTATTAAATCCGTCTGAGCTCTGCTAATCTTGTGGCCTGTGAGGTGAAAGCAGTAAGATTATAAATGCTAATAGAGGTTGTATATAAAGACAAGTCACGTGTCTGCTTTTAAATGCAGCTGAATGCAGAAACTGACGAAGGATTGATTGATTAAAGTGCTAAAAGTGCATTCACCTAACAGTAGATATTCTATTGTTTATACCCCGGTGATAAATGTTTGAAAATGCAACACATTTGTAAGGTTTATACTTTAACTTAATGTTGTTAAAATAGCCCTCAACATTTATGGCATTTGGCAGACACCCTCATCCTGAGTGTCTTAAAAAAAAATATACATATATTTTACAACTGAGCAGTTGAGGGTTAAGGGCCAGACTCAAGGGCCCAGCAGTGGCTTGGCAGTGTTTGCATATAAACACATGACATTTTGGTCAGTACTCAAAAACCTTAATCAATGAGCAAGTTGATTTCTTACCTAAATTATAGCTGCAATACAACCAGTATCTCTTTCTCGGTTGCTTTATCTCTCTCTCACACACACACACACACACACACACACACACACACACACACACACAAACACACACATGCACAAAGTCACTCTCTCTCTTCCATTCTCTTTGCCTTTTTATTTATTAGATAATGTCTAACTTTTATTGCAATCCAATTCTTATTGATATTAAACAATATTAATATTAACAATATTAATATTAATATATCCAATGTTATTGATATTACCCAATATTTTTGTATAAGAGCAAATGTAGGTTAGCCTTTAACATAAATGGCAGATCTACCTGTGCTCTTATACAAAAATATTAAATCATTTGACTTTTCACTGACATTTTCTTTAGTAACAGCTCATTTACTCTGGGTATGTATGTATGTATGTATGTATATATATATATATATATATATATTTATATATATATATACGTCTATGTGTCTATGCTATGTATATGTATAAACTTTCTGTACAATTATTATTTTTTTTTAAATTATAGACGGAATCTTCATTGTCATTGTCATAATTCATAAAAAGCTGATTTCATTAACTGTAGCTATAAATGTTTAAAAGTGATATGTAGTTCAATGAATTCAAAATTTGTCATCATGTCTGTAGTGTAAGAAAAATTCACCGCTTCGGCAGCTGTTTGTGGAAGATAACGCATATCTGGGTGATAACAGTAACTGTTGCTTTGGGCATTATTTCAACACCCTGCTGATTATTTTAAAAGAACACCAAACTGTGTCATGATCAACTGTATAGACAAGCTTATTAGGACACCCACTTTTTCCAGCCATGTGTGGTTCTTTCCCAAACTGTTACCACAAAGTTAAAGGCACACAATTTTATAAGATGTTTTTGGATGAAGTAGCATTACGGTTCCCTTTACTTGAACTAGGAGACTACAAAACTGTTCTAACCTAACACCTATCAATTCTCTTCTGCACAATGCAAATTCCACACAAGGGTTTGAGTAGAAGATCTTGAGTGTCCTGCTATAGAACCCTGACCTTAACCCTATTGAACACCTTTGAGATGAATTGGAACCCCAGGCCTTCTCACCCTACATCAGTGCTTGCTGGTATGCTCTTAATTTGGTTAAATTAATCTCCACAAGCATACCTCAAAAATCAAGTGGAACATCTTTATAGAATAGTTGAATGGAATGAATGGGATGTCTATGTGAAATGGGATGTTCCAAAAGCACATAAAAATCTGATGGCCAGTTGTCCAAAAACATTTGTCTATATTATGTATATTCCTTGTTAAAAAAACAACAACATATGTATACACCTTTTGCCTTTCAGACATTTTGCCATCATGTTTTTCCATTTTTTATCAGTAACTGTGTAGCTGTAAATGAGAAAGCAAACTTTAAAGCATTTTCTTTTATACTACATACTACTATTAAATACAGAGTAGGTACCATAATTTCCAGACTATATTCACCCATATATAAGCCGCACCCACAGAAATGTACAAATATTTTTATTTTCACATAAATAAGCCACACCTGTCAATAAGCCGCACCTGTATATAAGCCGCACTAATAAACTAATGAACTTTACACAGGCTTTAACGAAAGACACGTCGCACACGGTGTAACGGGTAAAATATGTTCCGCTTCCTTTAGGAGCATGTTTTGGGAATAGCATGCCAGAAGCGAGCTCTCCCTTCACCCTTAATTAACACGTTACAACGGCTTGTATCTAAACAATAGCCGACCAAGAAAGTCATTGTTCACTGTCTTTCTCCTTCCTTTCACAACTATATATCTCGGGAGTTTATCTTTTGGCATCTTTTTAGCAAGTTTTTTCTCCCAATGCCGTGCACTCAGAACACAGGTGAGGTGTGTTTTTTCGAGTCTGTTCGGAAAATTTCATTGGTCTAATGTTTTTTGGCTTGTTTTTTGGCTTGGAGTTTGTGAAACCAGGAAAAACCCAGGCAAAATTCATAAATTAGACGCTACGTTGTTTAAGCCACGGGGTTCAAAACGTGGGAAAAAAGTAGCTGCTTATAGTCTGAAAAATACGGTAGATTATAGCAGCTTGATCCTTCAGCCATGAAGGAATGTGTGTCTTGCTGAAAGAAGCAGTGCTCAGATGGGTTCAGAGAAAGGGCAAGGACATGACTGCATTGGCTCTGATATCTTCTGGAGAGAGAAGGAGGATAGCAGGTTCTACAGTGGACCACTTACACCCTCATCAATAGTTAAAGAGACTTGCCTTTATTATAAAGGAAATGTGTTTCATAGATCTTTGAAGTCTGGTATAGTATACCACGGTACCTACAGACAGCAGATACATTAATAGATATATATAAATACAACACTTCCAACACTTTTGGTAGATACTACCTGTAGCAATTTAGGAATGTCCCATAAGGCCAGACATTTTGGAGATGCTCAGAGCCGTCGTCTTGCCATCACAATTTTTCAGATCCTTATGCCTGCCCATTTTTCTTACTTCCAACACACTTTGAGAACTGACTGTTTACTTCCTCCCAAATAAACCCCCTGACCAATGCCATTGTAATGAGTTATTTGCCTGTCTGTGGTTTTAATGTTATAGCTGATCAGTGTAGGTATATACAGTAGATGTTCAGACAGACGTACACAGATCACTTTCTTCTCTTGAAATTTGAGAATCTTGTTTCACAATATCAGAACCAGGGTTTGTTATTGTGCGCCTATGCATTGCCTTTTTATTACGGCTTCCACTAGGCTTATGTGAATCCAGTATGTAGGTTTCTGTAATTGAGAAATCAATGACAACACATATATGCACTTACCGCACTGTTTAGTGCTTAGTTTGCACTCAGACGAGACTCTGTGTTCCTCGTATTGAATGACAGCATCCATACCTGGAACAAGTGTTCAATTCTTCTCTGTTCCAAGTTATATCCTGTAGAGTTTGAATAAGAAATGTGAGTTCTGAGTCATGTGTTGCTAATGGTGCTCTTGGCCCTGTCAGAGGATATGGGTTAGTTTGTGTTTATTCATGACAGAATCAAACTGCTGTTTGCTTGAAGAAGCTGGGAAAGTTTCTAGTTGTACATTTTTTCAACCTTATTGAAGGCCAAGCTTGGAAAGAATAAGAGGAGGATGTTTTAGGCATGTTTTCTAAAAATTATGCCAATTAGCTAAGGACACATTGGAGGTTTTTGTACATACGTTTATATAGAATTTATTAGGAACACATGTTCACCTGCACTTTTATATAATTATTTAATTAGCCATCATGTGGCAGCAGTGCAATGCAGAACTCATGCATGTACAGGTAAAGAGCTTCATCTAATCTTTAAGTCAAACATTAGAATGGCCTGTGTGGCTTTATGACAGTAACTAGACGCATACTAGACAGTTAAACAATAGAAAATAAATCACCTTGTTTTTCAGCCAGCCAGCTTCTGCTGTTGTAGTCAAACCACCTTATGGTCTGATGTGTTGGGGGTTCTCAACGGGCTTTTCAATGGTTGTAAATAGTGATTTTTTTGTGATAGTATAGAATTATTGTCAGCTCAAACGATTCCTGTCAGTTCTCCTCTTATCTCTGTTATCAGCAAGGTGTTGCAGCTTGCAGGCTCTCTACTTGGTGAATGATAAAAAAATAAAAAAATAAAAAATATATTTTTCTCCATCATTCTGTATAAACTCTAGAGGCTGCTGTTTTAATAAAGTAATTTGTCCCAATACTTTTGCCAAAATATGTATTATAAATGTAAGCATATATCTTCATCGTTGTCTATAAACACACCCGATTTTGTGTTTTCTAAAAATGTAAATGAATCTGAACAAAAAAGATCATCACAGTATCATTATACTGCTTATTGAAACCTCATTTTAAAATGTATGTACACTAGAGCTTCAACTAACGATTCAGAATATATATCGGAATATA